>PISX010009921.1:22941-73268 GCA_004024625.1 Mellivora capensis | reverse complement strand
GAGAGCCTGCTTCCTCCTCTCTCTCTGCCTGTCTCTCTGCCTACTTGTGATCTCTGTCTGTCAAATAAATAAATAAAAAATCTTAAAAAAAATAAAAGTCTCATTCAGGGGAACTGTAACAGTGGGCTTGGGAGGACCGAACAGGCCGTAAATGATTGACACTGTCCAACAAAGCACAATGCCATCTGATGGTGATAGAACGCAGACGCTTAACGCACTGAGAGAGTAAGAGTTAATGAGTAAACCACAGGTGTTCAGGACTGGGATACCATGGTCGCCACCTGCCTCACAACACCTGTGTATAAAGAAAAACAAACAAACAAACAAACAAAAAAAAAAAACAAAAAGATGTATGTACTTCTATGTTCATTGCAGAATTAGTTACGATAGTCAAGATATGGAAATAAGCCAAGTCTCTGTAGATAGATAAATGGGTAAAGAAGATGTGGTACACTGGAATATTACTCAGCCATAAAAAAGGATGAGATCTTGCCATTTGCAGCAATATGGATGGACCTAGAGGGTATAATACTAAGGGAAATAAGTCAGGCAAAGTCAAATACAATATGCTATCACCCACATGTGGAATTTTAAAAAACAAAATAAACAAAGAAAAAAAAGACTCTTAAATATGGAGAACAAACTGGTGGTTGCCAGAGGGGAGGTAGATGGGAGGATGGGTGATAAAGGAGATTAAGAGTACACCTACCAGGGACACCTGGGTGGCTCAGTTGGTTAAGCGGCTGCCTTTGGCTCGGGTCATGGTCCTGGAGTCCTGGGATTGAGTCCCACATCGGGCTCATTGCTTGGCAGGGAGCCTGCTTCTCCCTCTGCCTCTGCGTGCTACTCTGTCTGCCTGTGCTCGCTTGCTCTCTCTCCCTCTCTCTTTGACAAATAAATAAATTAAAAAAAAAAGAGTACACCTACCATGCTGAGCACTGAGTAATGTACAGAATTATTGAATCATACTGTATACTTGAAACTAATATAATACAGCATGTTAATAATAATAATACTTCAATTTTAAAAAATAAGTAAATAAAAATTTTTTAAAATCTTCAATTAGGAGGAGCCTGGGTGGCTCAGTGGGTGAAAGCCTCTGCCTTCCGCTCAGGTCATGATCTCAGGGTCCTGGGATCAAGCCCCGCATCCGGCTCTCTGCTCCGCAGGGAGCCTCCTTCCCTTCCTCTCTCTCTCTGCCTGCCTCTCTGCCTAATTGTGATCTCTGTCTGTCAAATAAATAAATAAAATCTTTAAAAAAAACTTTCAATCAGTGCCACACCTGAGTGGCTCAGTCGGTTGGGCATATGCCTCTCAATTTCAGCTCGGATCATTATCTCAGGGTCATGAGGTCAAGTCCTGCATCGGGCTCTGTGCTCAGCATGGAATCTGCTTGAGATTCTCTTTTTCTCTCTCTGCCCCCACCACTCACACTCTCTAAATGAATAAGTAAACAAACAAACAAATAAAATCTTCTTTAAAAAATAAGTAAATAAGGGCACCCAGGTGGCTCAGTCGGTTAAGTATCTGCCTTCAGCTCAGATCATGATATCAGAGTTCTGAGACTGAGTCCCACATTGGGCTCCCTACTCAGTAGGGAATCTGCTTCTCCCTCTGCCTCTCCCCTCTGCTCATGCTCTCTCTCTAATAAATAAATTCTATTAAATAAATAAATAAAATCTTCAATCAGCAAAAAAAAAAAAAAAGGTACATTACATGCTATGACTGATCATACAGTTGAGGTCAAAATAGGCAGTTCCAGCTGGTGGCACAACCACAGAAAAAGAGTTAACTATTTGCCAACAGGGCAGAAGCAATGACCTTAAAAGATGGGAGTTAGGCTGGTTATAGCAGATCCCGTCAATAATCCATCTGTATGCCCTTGGCCCAACACCCCCACCACCACCCAGGGCTTCAGGAAATGGTTCCCACAATACTGACAGCTTCCCGCCTCAAGCACTGTGTCCCTCTGCTGAAGGGCACGCTTGGGCCAAGCCTAACAAGGGCCAGAAACGTGGAAGGATTTATGTGGCCAGGAGTAACCCCTGACCAATGAGGTGTAAGTAATCAACTTCCTGCTCCCGTCAGTAGGATGTTCCTGGGGCTGCTGCACATATATTTTTTTGGAAGCATCCCAGAGGGATTGAGTTGAGCCCCTGTGCCCACAGTGGTCATCGACCTTCCCCCACTTTCTGGGTCTCCATCTGATTCTATCACTATGCTTCCTGGGATCATTTCCCAAATCAAGTTCTGGCACCCAAATCCTTTGTATCAGTTTGGAGGCTGTGGTTTTGGAGGAACATAAATGAAGACACCAAACCTTCCATTCCCAGTTTTTTCACTCCTACGTCTCAGTTTCTGCAGCAGCAATCTTCAAATCCATGCGGCATCCTACTTTCCAGTGGTCTGAGTCTGCCATTGGGGGAAGCCACCGAATTGTGCGTGACGACGCTCTGTAAGACTGTGTAAGCGCACATGTGTACACGGGCACACGGAGAAGCAGCAAAATGACATGGGTCAACATTTCCCAAAATACATTCCAGGGAATGGTTTTTAATAAATTTTGCTTGAAAAATCATCTTAATGTCAGATTAAATTTTTTAATGTTAAATTTGGGGCTGGGTTGCTTAAAGGACAAAGGGGTCTAGTGTACATCCCATGATTCTGTTGTGCAAAGACAAAAACGTGTCCATTTGCTCTAACTGGCTTCTCTTGTTCTTGAGCCTCTATCCTCACCACCAGGAAAAATTACACTTGCCAATTAAAAGTCCCTCAGTCTTGTCAATTTTCTTTTTTATTTCATTTTTTTAAGATTTTATTTATTTATTTGACAGAGAGAGAGAGAGAGAGAGAGATCACAAGTAGGCAGAGAGGCAGGCAGAGAGAGAGGAAGGGAAGCAGGCTCCCTGCTGAGCAGAGAGCCCGATGTGGGGCTCGATCCCAGCACCCTGAGACCATGACCTGAGCTAAAGGCAGAGGCCTCTACCCACTGAGCCACCCAGGCACCCCAGTCTTGTCAATTTTGAAACGTCTCTTTTAGGAGTGCCTGGGTGGTCAATTAAGTAGCTGACTCTTTGTTTTGGCTCAGGTCGTGATCTCAGGTTCATGCGACTGAACCCGAGTTGGGCTCCCCACTCAGCGCAGAGTTTGCTTGAGATTCTCTCTGTCTCTACCCCTCCCTTCTGCATTCTCTCTCCTTTGGGGTACATATTTAGTTAACTCAAAGTTCAAACTTTCTATCAGAAGTTTCTCTCTCTCAAAGGATCTCACCATCTGACATCCTAAGTGGTTTAGGGGCCCAGAGGCCAAGAAAGGATGGAGAGGGCACGCTGCCCACTGGAGATGGGCCCTGCTGTCCACCAGAATCAACTGGAGAGATTATAAAAATGCAGAGTCCCAGGTCCTCTCTCTGGATGTTTTGATTCAGGGACAATGGAGTGAAACCAAGAACCTATGTTTTAAACAAGTTTCCCAGGGGGCTCTGACATAGCCAGAGCAAAGCCTGGCATTTGGGAAATGCTAGCGGGGTCTGTCTTGTTGCCAACCAAGTTTTGAACTTCCTGCTGTAAAGAGACACAGTCTATTGTCTCACGCTGAGGTGTATGACGTAGCACGGTCATCGCTTTTATTCATCATGAGGCATATTGGGGTGGAGGATAATAAGGTTTCCACGCGAGTGTTGGCACTAGTGGTAATATACACTGATGCTGTAATTGAAATATGGTAATCATAGAATTTTTAAAGCAGAACTGAGGAAATAAAAGGAGAAGAAGAGCCTCTGGTATTAATTCCAGTCATTTCAATACCACTAAGAAGGAGTAAGTTTGGGGGCACCTGGGTGTCTCAGTCAGTTAGGCGTCCGGCTGTTGCTTTTGGCTCCAGTCGTGATCTCAGGGACATGGGACAGAGCGTGGGCTCTGTGCTCAGCCAGGAGTCTGCTTGGCAATTTCTCCCCCCTCTGCCCCTCCCCCCTGCTTGCATGCATGCTTACACGCACTCTCTCTTTTTCTCTAAAATAAATTTTAAAATTAAAAAAAAAAAATTAAAAAGGAGTAAGTTCTAAGAAAAGCCACACAAAAATCCCTGAAGAAAAAGAGCAACAGTTTTATGAACAAAGGCCAAAAAAAAAAATTATATATAATTTACTTAATAAACTCTACATCTACAACTCTGAAAATCTTTTAAAAACTGCTGGAAAAAAAGAAGTTAGAGGTTATTTTTCTATAATTGTGTACTTTAAAAGCATTAGATAAAATGTTCTTTCTGTGGTATTCTTTATAATAAAGAAGTTTATAGCGTCACTTTTAAAGTATTTTTAAGTTGGATATTGTATCTTAATGAATACATAGGAAGGGTTCATACCACTCCAAGTTGATATCAATAAAATCTTTCACCCAAAACAGCTTTGCATTTCAAAATTCCCTAGAGTGAAATTTAACCTTTCAAAATCTGATCCAGAATATTACGTCAGCCTGTTTCTTCAAAGAGAACCTTTACCTGACATAGGAGTCAGAACATAATAGGTTGGATTTTGGTTATAAACAACAGCAAGATTTCAGTAGCTTGACCCACCAACGGAGACTCCTGCCCATATGCAAGCTCAACGCGAGTGAACTGGGGAGCTCAGCTGGTCCCAGCCTTTCAGAGCCTGTGTTGACATCTCAACATGGGCTCAAGTGCTTCAAGCTTCCCACAGCAGAGGGGAGGACACATGACAGCTTGTGACACAATTCTGCTCACCTTTCATTGGTCAAACCAAATCAATGATCATCGTAACTTCAAAGAGGGTTGGAGAATATTGTCTTACCGCCTGCCTTCTAGAACTGGAGAATTTGTCACCAACCCTACTGGGTATCACCTCTGCCTTGCTTCTTACTCCTCTGTATGTTGGCACCAGGTAACAATCCACATTATCTATCCCCCTGTTTGGGACTCATATTTTTTTTTAAGTCAGTGGGAAATAATTTTAATCAAAGAATTGTACATTGTCTTCCCACATATCTTGCTTTGTATTAGGAAATGACACTGTGATCCATTTCACTAAAATATTACAAAATATTTACAAGAAAATATTAAAATAACTCAAACACAAAAGGCAAGATGGGATAAAATAAACTGTTTTTTCAGAAATCTCTACTCCAGTGTCCACTGCACACAAGAAGAAAATCGAAACAAGTAAGTAACAAAGATCCCCCTGATCACAAGTTTCCAAAGAATTGGAGAAGGGGAACAAACAAGATGAAAACAGTGTTATGAAAGGGAATGTATATTAGCAGCACTGCTTCAATAACTGATCTATTCCGAATGAAATAATCCTCTCTTATATGCAAGAAATTCTGAACAAGCCCCTAAATTTTAGGATATTCCTTGAACTGAAATTTAAAAATACCCTGACAGTGAAAGTCGCTCTTTCACTAAGTTTAATAAGAGCCTCTTTCCCCACCAACCACTGACATGAACAGAAACCTGCTCTGGCATTAAAAGCTGTTATAGGAGCCCTTCCATCTCTTTCATGAAAACTTCATAAACATCATCCTTAGTCTGCACTGAGACAGGAACAGATGGACCAGACTTGGGAGCTGCTTTGGCAAAAGGCACAGCAGAATCATCCTGTGACTTTCTTTGGGGAGCAGCAGTGGCCCCTTTATCCTCCCGACGTACCCTCAATGCAGTGGGCACGGATCGAGTGATCTCTGCCTTTGGATTAGTGATATGTGGCTTGGCACTGACGGTTGCTGGTACTTTCTTCTCAATGGTGGCTGCACTTGTATCATCCGCCTTGGGTGGCTGAATCAAGCTGGATGGAGCACTTAAAACCCCTGGGTTCGGCAATGGAGCTGGTGGGAAAAGCCCAGAGGGGGCAGGTCCAAGTGGAGGCACCAAAGGTGGGCGCATCATGCCCGGACGAGGTGGAGGGGTACCTGGAAGAGCAGGGGAGGCAGGCTTGGTGGGGGTCCCCGAGGAGGAGGGCCAGGAGGCAGACCTGGAGGTGGACCCGGGGTAAGGCCAGATCGGCCTGGTGGTGGGCTGGGAGGCAAAAGTCGGGGTGAAGGCCCCTGGAGTCCTGGCATTCCAGGCAGTCTCGGGAATGGACGAGCTCCGAGAGGTGGTCCAGGAGGAAGGCCCGTGGGAGGTCCAGGGGACCGTAAGGATGGAGCTGGGGGTGGCCCAAGAGGAGGCGGGCCTGGCATGGGCGGTGCTTGAATCTGAGAAGAAGGAACAGACTGTGGTGGGGGGGTGGCTGCTGCTGTGAAGAAGCAGTAGATGTGCCATCAGAAAGAGATTCCTCTTTATGCTGTTTTTGTGATTGCGCTTCTGCTTCAGAATCATCAGAATCATCTTCGTCATCATCCTCTGAAAATTCTTCTACTTCTTGTCCCTACTCAGGGATTTCCTGACCTGCCATTCGAAGCATCACGGCTTGAAGGGGAGTCAGTTCCTTCATGTTCTTCTTTTTCTTCCTTGATTTTCCAGGCATATCTGCAAATCTTACACTCAGACCTGACTTTTTTCCTTCGTTGTTGTCTCTCTCATTATCATCACGGTGCATAAGTTCATCCCCTTCCCTTTCTCCATCTGATTGGTCAGTGTCGCTGTCATCATGCTTATCTTGACCCATGTCCTCAGGATACCCGTCATCTTCACTGGTGCTGGAAACATCATCATGACCCCGCTGAGCAAGTTCCGGGCTATACAACGTGTCTTCATCCTGCCTACGAGGGGGAAGATCTAGGGCAAAGCCCACTTTATGGCCATACATTTGCAAGACTTGAGGAGGTGGTGGACCAGGGGAGGACCAGGAGGTTTTCTGCCAGGGGGCACACATGGCACACCATGTCCAAGAAGAGGAAGTATAGAAACTGCCCATGTTGGAGGCCCATAGGCTGAAGTCTTTTTAAGGATGGAAGGTGGCTGGGCACCAGGTCTGTCCTGGATTAAGATGTTGGAAGGAGCATGTGGCATATCTGGCAAGGGAATGCTCTCCTCTTCCACATGCTGAGCATTCTTGACAGTGTCAAAATATTGGCTAAGTTGAGCCTTTTCTGTTCATATTCTACTTCTAGTTTTCTCAGTTCTTTGTAAATACCCGGATTGTCTTTTTCATAGAGTCGTAGGTTACGTTCAAAGGTTTCACACAGCTTTTTACACTTGTCTTTCAGCACCTTCTCATTTAACTGTGGTTGCTGTACCGGGTTAAACTCCATTTCCTCCAATTTCTCCATGTCCTGGATAATCTGCTTGGAATCCTTCATCTTCAAAACTGCAGCTCATACCATCATGCACTGTTTTTTTTTGTTGTTGTTGTTCTTTAATTCTCTCTTCCGGGCTTCTTTTCCGGCTTGGTCTGTGGGGTTCATAAATTTTCCACTCATGGTGGATGATGTCGATCTCTGTCCCATGTTGACCATTTGTATGGTTCACTTGTTCATCAAAACAAAAATAAAAAAACCTCGTAGGGGCCTTCACCTCTGTGTACTGGTCAGCCACCCAGCCACCGCCATCTTGAAAGTTCACACCCCTCCTTTGGGACTCATTATCAATCCCATAAACTCACATTATCAATCCAACAACAAAGTATTTCATCCTTTTAGACCCATCGTATTAAAAGCAAAATCTCCTTTTTTTCTTAAAACCAGCATCCCTAGTATATCACATTTGGGTAGAGCTAGGGTAGGTAGATTCATTTTTTAAAAAGAGTAGTTGCTGGCCCTACTGTGGCAGAGATGACCAGCTGTGCACCAACCCCATCACTATCTATGGGTGGTCACTGGTGAGCTGCAACAGAGGCTCAGACCCTTGCAGTAGGCGTAGTTATAAGACTCCACTCTGGTCAATGAAATGTAGATGGAAAGGTCATTTCCCACTTTCAGGCCCAGCCCATAAAAATCGCCCGCGTCACATGCCACTCGCACCTTCTGGCTGGGTCCCGATGTGGGCAGCAATCTAGAAAGCCACATGTTGAAGATGGTAGAGCTTCCCCTCAGCCTGGTCTCCAAGGGACCATGTGACCCGAGCCTTCCCTCAGTGCCCTACACTACTGCTGATACGTATGTTTTACTAAAAATAGTTTTTTTTAAGATCATTAAAATAAACTTGGATTATGACTGATAAGCTTTGAGGTGGGGTAGTATAATAATTCACAAAATACTCTAAAAGTGTGACTTAAAAACTGTTTTGGTTGGCCTCGACTCTGACAAGATCAACTAATGTACTTGCTTATTTAGGAATCTCCGTCCTCTAATGCAGATTCTCTGGGTAACCCCACCGCCTGACCAATTTCCCCGCAAAAGCTGGAAGAACTGCACTATTCTCCACGGTCGGGAAAAGGCAACAGAGGGGATGGCCAGTGTCTGGTTTTGTGAAAACCTTTACTCATCACTGACTCTTCCGCATAGAGAGGAGATACAATCACATCAGTGACGGTCTAACGCGGATGGGCCACATTCTAAGTGTCTCATGACAGAAATAATTCATAACACGTGAACTTAGATAGATGATGCTATTTAAATTTTATCATGCTCCTCAAAGCACTATCAACGCTACTAAGTTGCTGCCAACAGAACGCTCCATTTCTTCCCCTCCCCCACGGGGGGGGGCGCCCAGAGAGGCTGCTCCCCAGCCCCCTGGGCGGTTCGGTGGGTCACATGACAGAGTTCTGACCAATGAAGTGACGGCACGAGAGCCACAGGCAGTTCTCAAACCCAGTGGAGGCCTCAAGGGCCAAGGGGAGAGCAGAACCTCTAGCTGGAGGGACCTGGTTCTGGAGTGAACGGTTGGAACCCGCCGTCCCCCCCAGCTCTAGAGGAGAGAAAGCAGTAAACCCCTGAGATTTTGTTATGCGATTAGCTCAGTTAGGATACCCTCAGGACTGTATTAGGACTGTGCCCTTGGCCCCAGAGAAACAAGAGCAAGGTCAAAGCTAAAGGGAATGGTATGTAAAGTATGCCTCAGTAAAGCCCTTACTTTTTATGAAAGTAAGTCCAGGGGTCCCGAGGGACGTGTCCAACCCCGCCTCTGCTCCCGCGCCACCCCCCAGCCTGTTGAGGCCGGCTCTTCCCACTCCTGCAACAACTCCTACAGACTGCTGCTCGCTGGGCATACCCGCGCTTGGCCACAGCCCGCGCTCTCTGGGCCTTTTCCGGCATTCTAGGCTACTTAAGGAAATTTCAGTCTTCCGAACTCTGCCTGCCTGTACTATATGCCCTCCGCTGGAGTGCCCTTCCCCCTCGCCTCTCCCTGCCCACCTCTCCCTGCCACCCACCCCTACCAAGCGAGGCCTTCCCTCTGGAAGGCTCAGATGGGAAAGAAAGCCCTGAACACCTACAACCCTTGTTGCCCCCGCGTCATCTGTGTGTGATGACGGCAGGTGGACATCTCTGGCCTGCTAAGGGGCAAGCTCCTTGCAGACAGGGACTCCATCTGCCAGCACACGGACGACAGTCCATGACAAACGTTAACCGAATGCTTGCTTCGTGGGAAGCAGACAGGATGGTCCGGCACTGCCCCCGCCCGGAACATCCAGATTCACAAGGCAAGGGGTCTGCCAAGAAGGCGGAGGAAAACCCTCTTAATTAAGAAAGTATGGAAAGTTGCTTAAATTTCAGACATTTTTTAAAAAATATTTTATTTATTTATTTGACAGAGATCACAAGTAGGCAGAGAGGCAGGCAGAGAGAGAGGAGGAAGCACGCTCCCCGCTGAGCGATCCAAAGACCCTGAGATCGTGACCTGAGCCGAAGGCAGAGGCCTAACCCACTGAGCCACCCAGGCGCCCCTAAACTTCAGCCATTTTTAAAGTAAAATGACTTTAGGTAAATACTGTGGTTGATCCATATTGACGTATAACGCACACACAGAAAAGTGACCATCAAGGGTACAGCTTGATGAATATTCAACAAAGTGGTCACTCCGCGCCGCCCCTACGTCGTGGAGAAACAGTGTTCTCAACAATCCAGAAGCCCCTCCCCCGCCCCCCCTCAAGTCAGTAAATACTATTTTAAA
Organism: Mellivora capensis; assembly: GCA_004024625.1. NCBI lineage: Eukaryota > Metazoa > Chordata > Mammalia > Carnivora > Mustelidae > Mellivora > Mellivora capensis. The sequence goes on along the minus strand of PISX010009921.1, from coordinate 63,266 downwards.
AGAAAAGGAAGGAAGGGGAGGGGCCAGATATCCACTTAAAAAGAAAATGAGAAACACGGGGGGGGGGGCACTCACACCCTCGTGGAGCCACGCCCATTGGGGGCTTTTCCGGACCTGCCGAAAATTCTCACGGGATTAAATAGAACCACGAAATGGGTAATCGCAGAGCCAGCGGCCGGGCTTCCCCCTAGGTACCCGAAGGAGCGAGGCTGTGGGGTCCGCCCGGCCCGCGCGCCCCGCGGGGAACGGAGCATGGGGCGGGGCCCCGGGGAGGCGGGCAGGTGGTGCAACGCCCCAAGTCCAGTCCGCCACCCCGGAGAGCGGTGCAGGGCGGTGGCCTCGTCCCGTCCCCAGCCCGCAGGGCTTGGCTCGGAGTCCGCGCTCCCTTCCCACTTCCCACCCCCACGCCCGCACTCCTGCGCTCTTTTTCTGAACCTGGAGAGGCAGGGCAGCCTCTGGGCTTCCTTCCAACGGGATGTGCCTCCGCCAAAGTCTTAAGCAGAGAACCCAGGGCTTTGAAAGGATCAAAGTCCCACGTAAAGGCCTGAGAAGCAGCTTCTGTTGCCATCACTGCAGTCGTGGACCGGAGCTCTGAGAGCAGGCTCCATTTAAGCCCGCTGTACGTCGCTGCTATGCCCTAGAACAGGGAAATCAGGCACCATCTTTGGCTTGGAAGCTGCACTCCCTGTTGCAGTTCTGTCTCTGTCAGGATCTCGGTATATGAGATAGAGACAGTCATGTGATGAGAGAGTAGATAGGTGTGTAGGTAGATAAAAATTCTACTAGAGTGTCTGCAGGTAATTCTGCAGGCAAGGTCCCAGGGCTGGGTCTGGACATCCGTGTTGGGGGGGTGGGGGAGAGTGGATTTCTTGTTTACAAGGATGGGTGGTACAAGGAGTTTGGGGTCTTATATTTCAGTTCCTTATATTAAGGGAACAACAAAGAGAACTAATAAATTGGATCAGGCAGAGGGGCTATAAAGGGGATGTTTCTAAAGCATTATAGTTCCTTATAATCTTACATTGGGTTTCTTCCCACCTGCCACAGTCTGCACAACAGCTTCCTCCCATATTTCCTGTTCCGAAGTTTCCAGAGAAGGCAAATTGCAGGGCTTTGGGTTACATGGTTAGATGGGAGGGAGGGGATGCCTGGGTTTTGGTTGATTTGGGAGACTAAAGGGGGATCACTCCATATTCCTGTTGCTTCCTGTAAATGCAAGGGGATCCACTGATTTTTTTCTTTTTCTTTTTTTTAAGATTTTATTTTTTTTGTCCGAGAGAGAGAGAGCACAAGTAGGAGGAGTGGCAGGCAGAGAGAAGCAAACTCCTCGCTGAGCAGGGAGCCCAGTGCAGGACTTGATCCCAGCACCCTGGGATCATGAGCTGAGCCAAAGGCAGACTCTTCACCAACTGAGCCACCCAGGCGTCCCTCCACTGATTTTCAAAACAGAGGTATCCTACACAAACTATCCATTCCTCAAATATTTATCAAGGCCCTTGCTTTGTATGTGCCCTGTGTTAGGCCCTGGGGGATTCGGGGATGAGCAGACCAGTCACTGTCCACAAGAACTCCCAGTCCAGTGCCGGAGACAGCCCGGTAAAATAGCTACGGTCCCCTGGCGTAAACACTGTGACAGCTGCCGCTTCCCAGCTGTGGGACCCCGGGGGCAAGTCACCCAACTTTGTGCATTATTTTCATGACCAGTGAATGGGGATAACAGGAGTGCCCTCCTTGGGATGTGCTGAGGATTAAATAAAGTAATGTATCCACGTGCTTGGAACAATGTAAGTCCCATAGAAAGTGCTATGGGAGAGTTTGTTCTTGTGGGTGATGATAGTATTGTTATTCTTGGCGTGCTTACCAATGGGGAGAAAAGCTTCCCTCACCCTGTGCTTTCCTAAACCAGAAAGCCCACCAAAGTGATCTCTTCCCTCAAACTATTGTATTTTTGTAACAGACATCATATAATGTACTTAATTGTACTTATACGTACTATCATATTGTACATCTTAGCTTTGTTTCTGCACATCTTATCTCTCCAACTAGACCGTAAATAAACTCTCTGAAGGCAATCACAATGAGCTTTCCTCATAGCAAATGATTCATTCTTAATCTGCTTATTAACCACTGACAGATCTTACTGTGTTATTTTCTCATCTGTCCTACCTTGTCATTCTTGCGATGGTTGGAAGTGATACAGAAGGCCGTGTAGGTCTACTGATAAGAAAAACATGGTCCTAGATGCGTGGAGATCCACAAAAGGAGGTGGGGGAGAAGAAAAGAGAAACATATCAATAAAGCAGGTTAATGATGAAGTCTAGGGGTCTTCTGAGGATGAAAGAGGCCCTAACTCATAAAGGATTCTTCTGCAAGGAGGAAGTATCCACAGAAAGGAAGGAGACATTGACCACGACTTCTGCCTTGGAACGCTTATGACATATAGTCAAATTTTAGCAGCTATATTAGGATTTGGGGAAGGGCAGGGTATTTTTAATCTCAAACCACCAATAAAGCCTGAACCGTTTGCAAGTTTAGTCATAGAGCAGACAATATTTGCATAATTGGACTTAGCTGAGTAGTTCCTTCAGTGGCAAGGAGACCCACGAGCCAGCGTTTAGCACTTCGAAATAACTATTGTGTATATATGGGAAGTGGGGGGTGCAGGGGGTAATCAGGTTGGGATGTGGCCCCTGAGTGTGACTGAGCCAGGGCTAGGAAGGGGGAATCTGTTGAATAGTCTAGGAAGAGAGCTGGACAAGTTCATGGTCCCTCCGTGGTCAGCTCTCCTGCCCCAATTAGCCCCCCTTCAACAGTCGGTGGGAAGCACATTCCCCATTCAAAATCCACCAGGAGGACCAACTCTGAGGCTTCTAAATCCACCATCCTCCTAAGGGAGGATTCTTAAATAGGAATATACTTTGGGAAGCTAATGAGGCCCCTCTAAATTTTGGGGAAGCAGTCCTCGCATCAAATAGTTTGCCTGCTACTGTCCACTATGACAGGTACTATTTGACTATTTGTAGAAACTACCTGCAGAAAGCTAAGACCCAAGGGCTCTATGTGAAAGGAGATTGATCAGATCAAGGATAATTTATCTTGATGTCAGAGTAATTCAGAGAACCTCTCAATTACATACCTCCAAGAAAGCTAGGAGGCCAGCACCGTCCTCCGTGTTGTTCCTGGGGCTCAGTGGAGTCCAGGAGAACCCAGATGGGGGAAGAACTCTAGTATAGGAAACCCTGGAGCAGAGGAGTGGGGACACTGCTTCAGGATCTGAGCATGCTTAGGGGTTCCAGAAAGAACTGAGGTCACCTGGAAAATATAGAACTCTCTAAAAATTATTTAGGAAGGTTTTTCTATGGATTCTCTACTCCCATGGGACTCAGAAGCTATCTCTTTGTGACTGTCTGATGGTGTGTCAGCACTCAGCTCCCCAATCTTCCTATGACAACTATTTTTTCTGTAGCCAATATTGCTCACAGTAAGTCTCCCCTACAGCACACATGGACACGAGCATACACACACACACACACACACACACACACACGTGATATTTTGGACCCTGAATGCTCAGCTTGGTAACTCAGGCCCATAGATCACTAGGTTTCTCCTCACCCTCCACCCCTCAGTTACAGCTGATGAGCAAGGGCTCCTTTGAATTCCTGGGGGGGGGGGGGGGTAAATAATTCAATGAGCTTTGCAGGACTAATGGGCTTAACTGGGCTCTTAAAAAGCTTCCTACCAGACTGTTTCTCTAATATTGCAACTGTTAGGCCTTTCCTTCTCAGAACTATCTAGAAAGAACTATTTCTGTCTCGCGTGTTTATATCTTATGAATGTGTATTTTAACTTCTCAGTCTCTCCCCTTCTAAAGAATTCGTTCAAAGGGGAGAATGTATGTACGGTAAACATCGTTCACTCTCGTGCTTCCCTCTGTGCTATAACAGGAAATGCATTTCTGACACTTTTAAAATGAGCAATCACACGTATAATCAACTTGGTTAAAACTTCCTTCCTGGTAACTGCAACACTTCCTCTGCATCTGGATATGAAGGGAGACCCAGAAAAGCGGAAGAGCTTAGAGGCACACGGGGTCGATTCGAATTCGTTTTGTTTGCAAAAACTAAACAAATGATCCTTCGGCATCTCCGCCTCGCTCGGCAGCTTTATCAGGTATTACTTCCTTCTATTTTTTGCCCTTTGTCGGGTCTGACTCGGAATAGTGACACTTCCGCCTCAGCTCGAATATTTTTATCTGGAAGGCTGTCGGTTCTCGAGATGATACCCCGGCTGAATGGCTCCGCTTCACTGTCTAGTCCAGCCTAGACGCGTGGAGATTCACAAGGTTCCGGCCAGAGCGTCTGCAGGTGCATCTGTCCTGTTTTGTTTTTGTTTGGGAGGAAGTGGGGGGCGCGGGGGCGCGGGGGCTTGTGCCCGCCCGGCTTCACGGTCTTACAAGTGCATGCTCACTGCTTACTGAGCGCAAGGGTGTTTCTGACGCCTTCCCTTAAGAGGAGAAAGCTTGTGACCTCGGCCGTGAAGGAGAGCAGTGAGTCCTTAGCCAGCCTGTTTTCTTCTGCGTCCGGTCTCTCCTGAGATGGTTCGTATCACCGAGGCAGAAGCGGTTGCTGTGCGTGTGTCTGTTGCCTCAATGTGGACCGATTTTATTTCAACTCGTGTCAGTATAAATGTACCTTATGGTTCTCTTCCTCCACCGTTAATCTAGGACATGGGCACAGACCAAAGAGTGAATTAAAAGCTGGGAGAGAGAATCCTCTGGGACAGTTGATTTCATGTCTTTACTAAACATAACTTCATCATATTTGAAGAGAGGGAATATTGACTTTAAAAGTAAGTTTAGGTCAAGATTTGAATAGAAGTTTGGATCTAATGAAACTTGTCTTGCTTATCTTTTAATCAAACTCCTTTCGATATACATCAAATGGTCTGCTCTTTCTTAAGGAAATAAGTACTTATGAGTCTCACTAACATTAGTCATTTAAGAGAGTAAATGGTATTTTCTGAAACATTAACTTTTGTTTCGATATTTGATTCTAATTTAGAATATATCTTAAAATGCGGTGATACTAAATGTGAAAATCAAAACACCTCATTTGTATTTCAATTTTAATTCTTTTACTATTTATTGGAAGTGTTTCCTGTTGCATTCTGTCACCTTTGTACTCAAATGGTTTGTGAATGGGAGGTACTTATTAAAGATTTGAGGAAAGAGTGAAATGATGAAAATGAATTTGTGAATTCTCATCACAGAGATGAAAAAATGAGGACCAAAAAAAAAAAAAAAAAGTTAAATAATTGACTGGGGTCCACCTAGCAGGTCACTAGAATCCAGAAATCCTTTCTTCCAGCCTGTGGTTTCTCCACTGTCCAAGGCAGAGCAGATAGAATGAATTGGTGCAAAGTCAAGAACATCTGAACGTTCCTACTACAAGAGTACTGCCTTGGGTGACTCCCCTAAGATCCTGCCTTAATGTAGCAATGACAGTGGGAACATGTACCCATTTTGCAATTCAAAAACTTAAATACTTGCAAACGTTCTTACTCTGCAATATCTCCCAATCTGATGGTTTTGAATATTATCCATGCAATTACTACCTTTTCTAACTAGAAAGAAAAAAAGAAAAAAGAAAAAGACAGACAGGAAGTTGGCTAGGAAGTAAGATACCTGATCCAGACAGTTTGAAAAATCGAGAATGTGCGGCGTGGCTGGGTGAGGTGTCTGTCTGGGTCCCGAGGAGAAGTGTAAGACTGAACAAAGACGAAACAAGTCGAAGGCCCATTTTCAAAGTGGGGGGGTTTCAACATCTCACACTGCACCTTGTAAATTAGAACTCGGCCCTTTAACTGGGTGATTTTCGTCCTCTATCCATTTCAGTATGCTTAAGAACAAGTATTACCCTGGAGCCATCATAACACGTGAGGGACAGTGAGAGATGAGTGCTTTACGTCTCTCTCTCTCTTTAAATTTTCAGACGTAATGAAAGTACAAGATAAATGAACCCCCATATGCCTATCGCCCATGCTGAACAAGGATATCACCTAATTTAATCATCCCTTTCACCCTCTGAGGGATTCCTAATCCCAACTGACGGGTGGGAAACAGGCGCAGAGATCACTGAACTAGCTCAAGGCCCCCAGATACCAAGGGGTGGGGTCAGGATTCCCGCGCCCCGCCCCGACTCCGAACACCACCCCCGCCCCCACGTCCCTTCGTGCGCGCGTCATTAGTCATTACTGTTCTTCTCCCTTCTCCTGCCACCTCATGGGAAAAAAGTGCCTTCCCCGTGACAAAGCCTCCTGTGTCCCCGCTCCCAGGTCGCGTAGGGCATGGAGCTGGAGAACTATGAGCAGCCCGTGGTTCTGAGAGAGGACAACCGCCGCCGGCGCCGGAGGATGAAGCCGCGCAGCTCCGCGGCCAGCCTGTCCTCCATGGAGCTCATCCCCATCGAGTTCGTGCTGCCCACCAGCCAGCGCAACAGCAAGACCCCCGAGACGGCGCTGCTGCACGTGGCCGGCCACGGCAACGTGGAGCAGATGAAGGCCCAGGTGTGGCTGCGCGCGCTGGAGACGAGCGTGGCGGCGGACTTCTACCACCGGCTCGGCCCGGACCACTTCCTCCTGCTCTACCAGAAGAAGGGTCAGTGGTACGAGATCTACGACAAGCACCAGGTGGTGCAGACCCTGGACTGCCTGCGCTACTGGCAGGTGCTGCACCGGAGCCCGGGCCAGATCCACGTGGTGCAGCGGCGCGCGCCCTCCGAGGAGACGCTGGCCTTCCAGCGGCAGCTCACCGCCCTCATCGGCTACGACGTCACCGACGTCAGCAACGTGCACGACAACGAGCTCGAGTTCACGCGCCGCCGCCTGGTCACCCCGCGCATGGTCGAGGTGGCGGGCCGCGACCCCAAGCTCTACGCCATGCACCCGTGGGTGACCTCCAAGCCCCTCCCGGAGTACCTGCTGAAGAAGATCACCAACAACTGCATCTTCATCATCATTCACCGCAGCACCACCAGCCAGACCATCAAGGTCTCTGCCGACGACACCCCAGGCACCATCCTCCAGAGCTTCTTCGCCAAGATGGCCAAGAAGAAGTCTCTGATGGATATCCCCGAGAGCCAAAACGAACAGGACTTTGTGCTGCGCGTGTGCGGCCGGGATGAGTACCTGGTGGGTGAAACGCCCATCAGAAACTTCCAGTGGGTGAGGCATTGCCTCAAGAACGGAGAAGAGATTCACCTGGTGCTGGACTCGCCTCCGGACCCAGCCCTGGACGAGGTGAGGAAAGAAGAGTGGCCCCTGGTGGACGACTGCACGGGAGTCACTGGCTACCACGAGCAGCTGACCATCCACGGGAAGGACCACGAGAGTGTGTTCACCGTGTCCCTGTGGGACTGCGACCGGAAGTTCAGGGTCAAAATCAGAGGCATTGATATCCCCGTCCTGCCCCGGAACGCGGACCTCACGGTTTTTGTGGAGGCTAACATCCAGCACGGGCAGCAGGTGCTTTGCCAAAGGAGAACCAGCCCCAAACCCTTCACCGAGGAGGTCCTCTGGAATGTGTGGCTCGAGTTCAGCATCAAAATCAAAGACTTGCCCAGAGGGGCTCTACTGAACCTGCAGATCTACTGCAGCAAAGCTCCAGCCCTGTCCAGCAAGGTGGCCACAGACAGCCCCAGCTCCGAATCCAAAGGCAAAGCACAGCTTCTCTATTACGTGAACCTGCTGCTGATAGACCACCGGTTCCTGCTGCGTCACGGAGAGTACGTGCTCCACATGTGGCAGATCTCCGGGAAGGGAGAAGACCATGGGAGCTTCAATGCCGACAAGCTCACGTCGGCGACCAACCCAGACAAGGAGAACTCCATGTCCATCTCCATTCTTCTGGACAATTACTGCCACCCCATCGCCTTGCCTAAGCATCGGCCCGCGCCTGACCCCGAAGGGGACCGGGTTCGGGCGGAAATGCCCAACCAGCTTCGCAAGCAACTGGAGGCAATCATCGCCACGGATCCACTGAACCCTCTCACCGCAGAGGACAAAGAACTGCTCTGGCATTTCAGATACGAAAGTCTTAAGCATCCAAAGGCCTATCCTAAGCTATTTAGCTCCGTAAAATGGGGACAACAAGAGATTGTAGCCAAAACATACCAACTGTTAGCCAGACGGGAGGTCTGGGACCAAAGTGCTTTGGATGTTGGGTTAACAATGCAGCTCCTGGACTGCAACTTCTCGGACGAAAACGTAAGGGCCATCGCAGTCCAGAAACTGGAGAGCTTGGAGGACGATGACGTCTTGCATTACCTGCTACAGCTGGTCCAGGTAGGGCTGCTGCTGTGCTCCCCGGAGCACTGTCCTTAGAGGGTGTATTTGCATGTACACAGTCTCCCCATGAAGTGGTCATCAAATGCCTTTTGTCCGTGGGGTCACAGTCAGTCACAGTAGATGTGATGAAGCCACGTCAAAAAGCAGCAAACTGTCCCATTTACTTGTGTACTCTCTTGGAGGGGCTGCCAATAAGCATTTTGAAGACCTGAGCAATTTTGCTTTTCAGGAAAACTGGCCCTACAGGAGTCCTTTGTTCTCGTTTACTGTATGAGTGACAGATCCGACTTACTGAATGCTCCCTTTTGCCCAGACTCGGAGGCTCCAAGTGATTTGCATGCTTTTCCTGGTTTCTCACATTGAAGTCTCCCTACAACTATGATAGAGGTCAGATTAACATTTGCATTGTATGTGTGAGGGCGCAGGGGCACAGAGAGTCTAAGGAATGTGCTCCAGGTCACATAGTTGGGAAAGAATCAAACCAGAAATCCAACTCCAGGCCCTGCTCTTTGCACGGCCTCCAATACCCTGCAGCAATCCCATGGCAGGATAGTGTGTCCTGGTGAGAAAAGGTCAGCCTCTCTGATCATACCCATCACCATCCATAGAATAACATCTCCTATCTGGGTGGCACCTTGAGAGCCCCTCTCTTTAGACAGGTCTGGTCCAGGATTTCCACTCCGGTTCTCACACCTTTCCCTGTAGTCCAGAGAAGCTAAGTGATTTGATTACGGTTTACCTAGGAAGTTGAAAAAAAGGAAGCCCGGTTCCACGCACCACAGCAGTTCCCCGATGGTATTGTGCTGCTTAGCAAGGAAGAGGAAGTAAAGGAATTGGAAGAGAAATGTTTGTGTAGAGTGCAGAGATGTCCCTACATTAATTCAGTAACATGTACTGAGTGTTTGTCGCATTTTGGATGGTAGATACAGAGCCGTGATCACAGCCGGGTCTGTCTCTGCCTCCCCATAACTTGTGGCGCTGTGGAGAAGATTGACAGCGAATGCACACACATACAAACAGATATTTAATAACAAATTGCGCACATGCTTGGGGGGAAGCCTGCAGAGTGTTATGAGAAAGTCGGCAGTGGTCCTGGAGATACTTAATGTAGTTGGAGGAAACCAGGGACAGTTCTGAATAAGCGATGTTTTGACCCGAGGTCTTTAAGATTAGCCAGGCTGCGTGTTAGACACTAAACTGTCAAATCATTAACAACCAGTAGAGGAAGGCCCCCGAGTTTTCTGATGAGCATTTTGGATATTCTCAACTTTAACTCTGAATCTTCACCTTCTCATTAGGCAGATCCTTGAAATATGATACTCGACCTTTGCTTTCATCGATTAAATGTACCTAATCTTTTTCTCAGCCGACTAGTTCAGATCCTGACATAACACAAGTGAAAATTAATGAAATTTAATTCACCGATGAATTATCTTTCATTGTCATTTTCACAAGCAAATTGTGCAGAATTGAAAAATGAATGGCATTCTTCTTGGAACTGTTTTAAATGAAAGAGGTCAGTAAGTAACACTACCATTGAATTTGTGGCCGTAAATGTGAAAAAGAGTCGTCATTTGTAAAACTATTTGAGACATTTTCCGATATGGCGGAATGACTCATTCCTGATGAAAATGGTCTCCTGGTTGAGATCAGCATCGTGTTTACAGAAGTGAAACACGAATAAGGTCAAAAAGACTCACGTTCGAGCCAGAAACATACAACTGATTCTGAAGTCGGTACCGTGGCTAAATAACCACATTCTCAGAATTCAGACCCTCCTGGCAGCTTACAGACACCTTACTGGCCCACCCATGAGAGGCGCCTTTGACAGCATGGAGATAAGAGAGAGATTATCATGTCAGGATTGATCATTTCCAAACTGGAAAACCAGAGTAAGAACTGGATATTGTACCAAGAAACCCACGGGCCTACAAACATTAAAGCGGAATGGGAATTTCTTTGGTTCCTTGGGAGAAAAAAGATAGACCATTTCTATTTGTAAAGGAAATACTGAGAGTATTGCTAATTTCATTTTAAGCCTCTCTTTATGCATACATGTGACATCCACCCTCTTTTTGGGCCCATCTTATTTGCTAGTCTTACCGCTGTTAGAAAGATGAGCTACTATAAATACAGAGAATGATATTGCAAATATGTATACACCCACCATTCTTAATTATTTTTTCCACTTTACTGGTGCTTTTCCTTCCGTCGCAGAGCAGTCTGCCACCTGAGTCAATATCTCTGTGATAGCCAAGGGATAGGAAAATGACTAAACCGGAAGGAGCATCTAAAATCAGAGACTTTTCAGACAAAAAGCTCTGTCTACACTGCTCCATGGCAGAGGGGTAGTGATCACTCTATGTGGTCGGTCCAGGCCTGCTGTTTACTTGCAGTGAGGCCCATGAGGCAGTTCGGGGAGATGCCAAACACAAATCTTAAGCAAAAGGGAACCGATAGGATTTTTAGGATTTCCACATCTAATCTTTTCCAAAAACCTCTTTTACATTTCACTTTTGCCGATTTGTTATAGCCATCCCCATGTGTCCCCTCTATCCTTCCAGTAAATCAGGTAAGCCCTTGACGGGAGCTAAAGCCTCACAGCTTCACCTTTGAGGTTATCAAAAGCACGTAACGGTGGGTGGAGAGTTCTGGCTTCTAATCCCAGGCCCTAAGCAAGTGGTTCACTCTGGCCCAAAGTGTCCTTGAAAAGAAAGGGCTGACTGCAATGACTGGTAAGAGTCTCCTCACCCTGGCCGGGAAAGACCCAGGAAGGCAGACCATTTTCCCTCCATCCCCTTTTTCCTGATTAACCAACACAGAATGCAATCAGACAAGTGCCCATGTGTTGTTCTTCCTTCAGGCTGTGAAATTTGAACCCTATCATGACAGCGCCCTGGCCCGATTTCTGCTGAAGCGAGGCTTAAGAGTAAGTCTTTCCACTTGGATCATAGTGGGGCATTTCCAAAGTTAGCGAGAATTGGCTGCGGGAGCCTGAGTCACGATAATTTCATCCTTCTCGTTCCCACCCTCAGAACAAAAGAATCGGTCATTTCTTGTTTTGGTTCTTGAGAAGCGAGATAGCCCAGTCCAGGCACTATCAGCAGAGGTTCGCCGTGATCCTGGAAGCCTACCTGAGGGGCTGCGGCACGGCCATGCTCCACGACTTCACCCAACAAGTGCACGTGATCGAGACGCTGCAGAAGGTCACCATTGATATTAAGTCGCTCTCTGCTGAGAAGTATGATGTCAGTTCCCAAGGTACAGTGGCTGTGTTTTCGTGCTTCCCTTTCTAAAGGCCTTCATCTCCAAGTGCCATCATCCTTGTGATTCTTCTCCTTCAGGAAGGCAAGTCGCACCTTCCGAAAGGGAGCCAAGGACAGGTTTTTTTAATCTCCTATCTCCGTGGAGTAAGCAAATTTAAAGCTCTCCTTTTACAAGTTCATATTTTTTTTTGAACCATACACATATATGTGCTAATGATGAATTTATGAAAATAGACATTAAACTCCTTGAAAAATTAAAAAAGCATTATGCCAATGTAAGATATATGAAGAACAATTGTTTGCACACATCCAAAGATTACTTACTTGCAAATACTTACCTATTTCCTCCCTTTCAATATGTGCAGTTTTCAAATTTTCAGTCATTTAAAGAAATTATTGAGAAACTAATTAAAAATATATGTGTGTGTGTGTATATATATTTATTTATTTATTTATTTATGTCAGTGGACTTACACATCTCCTCTCTGAAGTCATTTCCAAAATGATCTTCTTATCCCTAAGAAATCCTGCCCCTGCCCCTAGGAAAATTAACCACTCTTTCTCTGTATTCCCATAGGTTTGGGTTGATACTGTATTAAATTAGCATCATTAACATGTCTTTCTGGTCTGGTAAATTTCATGAGCCTTGGAACGAAGGGGATATTTCTTACTCATTTTTGTATACCTAGACCCAGCACTATGGCCCCAGGTGGACACACTCTAACATACTCAGCCAGTATTTTAAACTTTTGAATATTCCAAATTTCCACTTTTCCCCTTTGATTCTTTTTCAATATACCAATAGTACTCTCCCCTAAAACATAATAATGGTAATAATCATCTTTTTGAAACACTTGTTCTGGCCTCCAGTATGATATCCAGGAAGTCATTTTTAACCTACATATTTTGCCTTAGACTTTAGAATTCTGAAGAACTCTTGAATTTTGAGGCTATCACGTTGTCTCCATATAACCTAACTTCCTCTTTTGAAAAGAACCCTAACTGAATGGCATTTCAAACAATCTTCAAATGTCTGTTCCCCAAACCACATGGCAGTTGAGAGTTTCACACTGGAACGAAAACTACAGTATTCATTCCTTAGCATTACCCTCAAGGTATCCTCCCTAACCTGACCAGCTTGGGATCCCACAGAAGCACTCCCACGCTTCTATCCTCTGCTGTATCACATGTCAAGGTCACATTGTTCACCATAAGCCTGATTTAGGGGCGCCTGGGTGGCTCAGTGGGTTAAGCCTCTGCCTTCGGCTCAGGTCATGATCCCGGCGCCCTGCTAGGCGGGGAGCCTGCTTCCCCTCCCCTCTCTCTGCCTGTCTCTCTTTCTACTTGTGATCTCTGTCAAATAAATAAATAAAATCTTAAAAAAAAAATAAGTTTAGCCCGCCACCTCTTATGGTTAGTTCCTCAAGGACAGAAACCCAACGCCCTGGGTTCCAGCTCCACACCAGACCAAATGGACAGAATGTTATGAAGAGATGTGGCCTCAGGAAATGTTCTAGATGAAATCTGTGATTCCCTGAACTTACGTAACTTTTGTGTGCTTTTGACAATTACAGTTATTTCACAACTTAAGCAAAAGCTTGAAAACCTGCAGAATGCGAATCTCCCCAAAAGCTTTAGAGTGCCGTATGATCCTGGACTGAAGGCGGGAGCCTTAGTGGTAGGTATCACCCTGATGTCCCCAAGGGGTCTTTGTGTCTTAAAACTGTCTGTGCACGCTTTACAGGGCCCAGTGTGTCAGAGCTCACATGTATGTAGAGACAGAGAAGCTGGAAAGTCCCCAAGAGGGCTCTTGTCGAGGTGTTCTCTATGCACCAGCTACTCGAAACCTCCACACCAGGTAGTCTCCCAACCACTTGGTTTTAAATCAGCTCTCTTAAGGAATCATTCACGTACAATAAAACTCACTCATTCGAAGCGTACAGCGCAATGAGTTTTGACAAATCATATAACCACCACCACGATCAGGATAGAGCACATTTCCAAGGAGATGTCATAGGAAGGGCCCTTTCATGTGCCTTTGCAATTAGTCCTTCCCTCCTGCCATCCCCCCTCCTAGACAACAGATCTACCTCTGCCACGTTGTTTTACTTTTCCTAGAACTTCATGAGGTGGAATCATACACTGTGTGGTGTTTGTTTCTGGATACTTTTCCTTAGCATAGTGCTTTTGAGATCCATCCACGTCACGGTGTGTGTCAACAGTCTCTTCCTGTTTTTGAGACTGAGTGGTATTCCCCTGTCCGGATATACTTCGACTTGTTTTCCATTCACCTCCTGAGGAAGTATTTAACAGCGAGGTAGTGGAGTCTTGGTACATGTGTGTTTCATTTTATAAGACACCGCCACACTGGTTTTCCAAAGTGGCTGTACCATTTTATTTTCCCACCAGCATTGTGAGTTCCAATTGTCCCTCATCCTTGCCAACACTTCCTATCACCAATTTTTAATTTTAGCCATTCCAATGGTGAACTGGTATCACACTGTTGCTTTTATTTGCATTTCTCTAATGATGTGGAGTATCTTCTCGTGTGCTTATTTTTTTTCCCCCAAGTTTTTATTTGTTTTTTATTAAAATATAATGTATTATTAGCCCCAGGGGTACAGGTCTGTGAATCACCAGGTTTACACACTTCACAGCACTCACCATAGCACGTACCCTCCCCAATGTCCATATGCTTATTTATTTTTTTGAGAAGTTTCTGTTCCCACCTTTCATTCTTTTTTTTAATGTGGGTTGCCTTCTTATTTTTGAGTTATTTATATATTCTGGCTACAAATCCTTTATCCTTTATCAGGTATATATTTTACAAATACCAGTCCATGGCTTGCCTTTTCATTTTCTTAGTAGTGTATTTCAAAGACCAGAGGGTTTAGTTTTGATTAAGCCTAACTCGTCACTTTTTTATAGTTTGTTTTTTTGTGTCCTATGAAACATCTGCTTTATCCAGTAATTCTCAACCAGGGGTGACACCCCCCAACAAAAACACATACATGTGGTAATGTCTGGAGCTATTTTTTATGGTCACAACTGGAACAATGCTGCTGGCATCTAGAGGGTAGAGACCAGGGATGCTGTTTACTATCCTACAACGCACAGAACAGCCTCCCAACAATGAATGATCTAGCCCAAAATGGCAGCAGGGCCAAAGCTGAGAAATACTGCCTAATTCAACGTGAAAAATCCTTTTTTCCTAGAAGTTTCATGGTTTTCACTCTTACATGTAAGTCTTTGACCCATTTTTGAGTTAATTTTTGTGTAGAGTTAGAAGTAAAGATCAGGTGTGGGTTTTTTTAGAATCAAATATCTGACTTTTCTGGTCCCATCCATGGAAAAGACTACCCTTTTCCTGTTGAAATACCTTGGCACTTTTGTCAGATATCAACTGACCATATTTCAGAGGGTCTATATCTAGATTTTCCAGTCCACTTCATTGATCTAAATATCCATCTTTGGGGAGCCTGGGTGGCTCAATGTGTTGAGCTTCTGACTCTTGATTTGGGCTTAGGTCATGATCTCAGGGTCAAGAGATTAAGACCCGCATCAGGCTCTGCACTCATTGAGGAGTTTGGCATTCTCTCTCTCCCTCTCCCTCTGTCCCTCCTCCCACTTGCTCTAAAATAAATAAATAAATAGATATCCTTATATCACTACTGCATGCTCTGGGTTACATTCAGATGATAAACCACTCCATATTTGCCTAAGAATCTTACAACAGTATATTTCCATCACCCTCCTCCCATCCTTTGCACTATTTTTGTCATGCCTTTAACTCCCACATATGTTATAAACCCAATAATAATAATAGCTATCGTTATTATTGCTTTAAATAGTTAAGAATAGATTGAGCAGATTTAAGAGATTAAACATTTTTTATATTTACCCACACACTTAACCACATTTGGGACTCTCTATTTCTTTTGTATCGGTTCCTGTGTCCATCTGGCATTGTTTTCCTTCAGCCTTAAATACTTCTTATAATGCAGGTCTTCTGGCTAGAAGTTCTTTCAGCTTATGTTTGTCTAGGAAACCTTTTTATCCCACCCTCATTTTTTCGGAAGATGTTTCCCCTAGATACCGAATTCTAGGGTGATTTTTTTTTTCTCCCTTTCAGCAGCATTTTCTTCTGGCTTGCATATTTTCTGACAGTAATTCTCCTATCATTCTTATCTTCGATTTCTGTACATGTCTTTTTTCCCCAAGATGCTTTTAAGATTTTCTTTTTTAAGCACCTTGGTTTCTAGCAATTTGATGATGATGGGCCTTGGTATGGTTTTCTTTACATTTCGTCTACTAGTGTTTGTTGGGCTTGGATAAACGGCAGAGTTGCTCTGATATTTAACAGGCACATGGGAGTACCAGGGCCCTGGTGGGGGGGTGGGTTATGCATATGGCATCTGCCACTGCCTCTTGGGTACCTCCACAGACTCTGAGGGTTCCTTGGAACACAGTTTGAGAACCCTTGCTTTCAGGTACTGTGACTTGCTCTTATAGAGCATTTCCAGATTTGGTTGGGACCCTTTCTGTGTTTTCACCCAAATCGTTAAACATCATTTTCCCGCTAGGATGCTGTACTGGTTGTTTGCAGTGGCACCTTGCAAGAGGATTTGTATCTCCACAACGCGTATTCATTATGTGTTGGAAACACATGCCCCTTTCCTTACAGATTGAAAAATGTAAAGTGATGGCCTCCAAGAAGAAGCCGCTGTGGCTTGAGTTTAAATGTGCCGACCCCACAGCCCTATCCAGCGAGACGATTGGAATTATCTTTAAACACGGCGATGACCTGCGCCAAGACATGCTGATTTTACAGGTACGCCGCCGCCAAGGGAATTTTTGCTCAGGTACCTGAAGAGAGAATTCCGTGTTAGAGCTAAAAAATGCCCCCGTGCCTTCCGTTCCCACTCTCCTATTCCATCCACACACGGTGAGCCAGGATTCCGTAACGGAGTTTCCACAGGGGGGCGACATGGCTGCGGACTGTTCGATGCGCGACCAGGGAGCAGCCCCGTTCCGTCCTCGTCCCTGAGAAGATGCACAGCCAGCCTCCCCATGGAGCCAGATGGGTCTCCCTCCCCATGCCCTTCTTGTGCACACCCTATTCCTACCACAATAACATAAAATACAGACCTCTTCGGCTCCCCTGGCATCCCCTTTAGGTATAGACATAGATGTGCACCCACAGGTGCTCTCCTTAGAGACCCACAGACTCTGATACACATCCACATCCACAAACCCAAGTGAAGGATTTGACAGGAAAGAGAGAAGAAGAACAGGCAGGTGATTTCAGAACTCATGCAGTTAAACAGCAGGAGTGAATGGATTACTAGAGCAGAAGGTGGATGGTAATCGATGTTGGCCATCTTCCGTATTGTCTAACATTTCTGGATCAACTTTAGCTTTGCAAACTGGTAAAGTAATATTCTCCATATTCTAGCTCACCATTGTAGAAGTAACATAAGTTCTAATCTTTAGTGTGGTTTACTTAAAATAGGCAGACCTCATTGAGCTAAATGTGGCCTGCTTAAAAACTGGTCGTGTTTTCCATTCTCTCTGTTTCTGCTAGTACTTATTTCTGATACGGAAGCGATAATACCTTTTGCTCTCTTTTCAAGAATCCTAGGTGTATTGTCTCAGAATTATTCAAAAGAAAGAAAGAAAAAGAAATCCTTCAAACCTCTTGGAGGTTTGTTGCATTTCCCATAAATCTGCAGACTCCTTTGAATTATTCCAAGACAAGAACTTGTATCACTGTGTCATTCCTCTCAATTTGCGGGGAGGTTTGCACTTGCCTTTTATGTATTGTTTTGATGCTGAGGCATGCTGCTTACAAGAGCTCAGGAAGCCTCAGTCTCTCCACCTGCAGAATGGGAATGATAATCATACTCCAGTGAGAGGGTAAATGCAAAGGAAAGACCTAGAACAGCACTCAGTCAATTTGCCGGCATTTTCAGCACTGCTCCTGTTGCCTTGGGTTACCCCAAGCGTGCCTTATGGATAAAAACTCATAAGAACAGCAGAGCAGACTGTAACCTCAGAATAGCTAAAACATGATTACCGCGTCTCCCCACTCAAAATCCATTCACCCGCTTCCCCAGAGGACATCTCAGGGACCGAACTTAAGAGGCTCCCAAGGAAGGGGAATTCCAGAGCACCCACTGATAAATAAAGTACGGCTGTTATTTATAGAGTGTACGTTAACGTACGTATTTCGTGTTACCAGATAAGATTGTGGGGCTTTTTAAGGGAGTAGAAAAAGACATTAAGCAAATACAGATTTCTAATGGAGACTGTTTTTGTGTTCGCTGTCCAGATTCTACGAATCATGGAATCCATTTGGGAGACTGAATCTTTGGATCTGTGCCTCCTGCCATATGGTTGCATTTCAACTGGGGACAAAATAGGTATGTGGTCACCTCAGGAGATGAATGTACCGCTCAGCTCGCTTCGAGGGATCCTAAGCCCTTTTGTGTAGGCATTTAATACCTGAAAAATTACACATATAATCCATATAAAAAGGAAGGCAGTGTTCCAAGGCTGGTGCACGTGACTCGAGTTAATGTGGATCTGTTGGAAATACACAAGTGTGGGATTCCAGTCCTGTGACTATACATGGCAATGATTTTAGTAAGAACTTATTCCCTCCTCTCTGCTTCTCCATGTCTAAACTGTAACTCGTTTCACTGCACATTAAACGTCTCTCTCACAAATAACATTTAAAAATAGACGGAAAGATCTGTCACTTACTTCAGTATCTTAGAATTCACATTACTGAAGTGATTATATAGTCATCTCTTTGGTGCTTTTATAGACATTTAACATTTTAGTTTCAGCCACACATATTTTTATTCAAGCTTCTGATCTGAGAACTGTATAAAACCACTTCCATTTGACCCTGGGATTAAAAAAAGGAAAAGGCACCATTTGCCAAGCTCCTATGCTCAGCACGTAAGTGCTTTTTACTTATGACTTTTCAAAACCAGGTTTTCCTCTTTTCATTCAGGGACACCGAAAGCAGGTCCCACAAACTTCCTCCATCCTCCTCCTTTACTTTCTGTCCCTCCTAAGAAAACCAACAGCACAAACCTGGAAAATAGCTCCCTGGTTGAAAAGCCCTCTACCTCCCCATCAACAGAGACAGAGCCATTCACCCCCGGGGTCAGGCACCAGGTCCCGGTTTACATCAGATTCTGTGCCTCCTATAGGAATGATCGAGATCGTGAAAGATGCCACAACAATTGCCAAAATTCAGCAAAGCACAGTGGGCAACACAGGCGCATTCAAAGATGAGGTTCTGAATCACTGGCTCAAAGAAAAATGCCCTATTGAAGAAAAGGTGAGCTCCTGCTTTTTGCAGCACCAAAGGCTCCTTGCAAGCTGGTCATTTATGTAGCAATAATGGGTTCACATTTTCAAAGCATCTACCAGTGTCACACCTCCTGATGTTGGGCAAAATCCTGTCCTCGTGAGGCCAAAAGGGTTTTAAGCGCCTTCCCGTGGGACACGGCAGATGGGTATCAAACGCTCCGTTCAGAATGCTGTGAGCATTTGTTTCTCCTTTGATTATCAGGCACGCTTTGCATCAAATTTGGTTCTATGAAATGATGTGTTGGCACTTTTTAGGACAGTCCATTGTTGTTGTTCAGCAGAAACATGTATTTCCTGCGTTATCAACCCCTTCCTCCCTGGGAAACACCACCTATCCTATCAGCGAACTTGTAATTTACACACCCGCCCGCCGCCCTCCCATCTAAACGGTGAATTATGGATGCGGCAAATGTCAGTTCCAGCATCTTTCTGAAGGACATATGCTGCGTCCTTCACAAGCTGCGTGCTTGAGCTGCTTGGCTGTCGCTTCAAGTTCTGCTGCGCCAGATTAGCCCTTCTCATTTGCATGGGTAGCAGCCTTTTGGGGAGGAAATATAACTAGCAGCATTTATTAGGCGGCTGTACACATGGATTTGTGAACCCGCGCCTACTGGAAGCGGTCACAAGCAAAACATACGTTCACAGGTGAAGGAGGAACCATTACGGGTTCTGTGGAGTCGCTGGCAAGCGGTGCGGAAATGAACCCTCTGACCAACCGTTGCTCTCTGACTCTTGTTTCCTCTCCCCGCTCTCATGATTCACTGAATCTTCACCTAAATTGTAAGGAGAGCGGTGACAAAGTCGGCAGTTCATAGACAGAACGTTAATGAAATCGGGGGCAACCCACTTGCTCTCTGAAAACGGTTCCCAGAACGGTCCTTTCTGGAAGTCACCTGTCGGGGTGCGCTGTTCTTTGTGGTTAGAACACAGCTAATACCCGGATGCCTTTGCATTAGTTTCAGGCAGCCGTGGAGAGATTTGTTTATTCCTGCGCTGGCTACTGTGTGGCTACCTTTGTTCTTGGAATAGGCGACAGGCACAACGACAATATTATGATCACGGAGACAGGTGAGTTTATTTATTATCATTTTTCTATCATGGTAGAATGTATATGACAGAATTTACCATTTTGACCAGTTTTAAGGGTACAGTTAAACGGCATTAAATACATTTACACTGCTGCACAAGCACCACCACCCATCGCCAGAACTTTCTCACCTTCCCCAACGGAAACACTGTCCCCACTGAACTAGTACTCAATCCCCCTCTCCCCTCCCCTCGGCACAGAGCAAGATTTAAGCAGAGGTCCATGTGAGAGCTCACATCTAGAAGTCATTACCGTGCAGGGACATAGATGCTGTGATCACTCCCAGACAGAACCCAGGAGTGAATAACAGAAGAAGATGCCAGAAATGAGACTTCAGAAGGAAAAGCCAGAGAGTAGCTAGAAAGCTTGGGTGGGGACATATCCCAGAAGCTGGTGACAGCGGGTGTGATCAGTAGTGCCAGACGCGGCAGGGAAGTGACGACAAGAACTCCCAGATGTCCTTCCATCGGAAATGCTCTGCCTTCCTAACCAGTTCATCACCAGTTCGCTGACTGCCCTGACAGTGGTCAGTACTGGCTACCGTGCCAGGAAAGGGTTCTCTAAGAAATCTGGACCAGTTTAAGAGTGGAGTCTGGAAAAAGCACCAGATGGGGGTAAACTGCTTCCTCTCTGTGGGAAGCAAAAGACGTCACGTACTTATGGACCAGACGTGCGATACGGGCTACGTAAATGAGAAGAGATGGTGGTCGTCGTGATGGTGATAGTGACAGTGGTAGAAATGGACCCAAAGGAGGTTCAAAATGGTTTATTTCTGTGGGGCTACTCCAAAGGAAAAGGTGAACGCCCTTCCCCCAAGCAGTGCCAACCCGCCTTCTCTCCTGAGTCCCATAAAGGGCATTAGAGGGTCCCGGACATCATGATGGCAGATTAGCCAGAGAGCGTAGACTTCTATTTCTAAGAATAATTCTGAGACGAGTCAAGGATTTTTTTTTTTTTTTAATGGCATTGGGCTGTCATTTAAAAGAACACCAGAGAATATCAAAAACACCCTTGGCTCAAAGAGTGCTTTGTGGTTACTACTACACACCCGCTAAGCCGAAAAATATCACAAGCCGCTAAAACAGGGTAAAAATAGCTCTCTCACCCAAGATAGCTCATTTTCAGGCAACTTGAAAAAATGCTCCAGGAAATAAACAAACCAGAGTGTTGTTACAAGCCGTTGTGCCAGTGTAATGATGTCCGACATTTTCTTCTCTGAAGGAAACCTATTTCATATTGACTTTGGACACATTCTTGGGAATTACAAAAGTTTCCTGGGCATTAATAAAGAAAGAGTGCCGTTTGTGCTAACCCCAGACTTCCTGTTTGTGATGGGAACTTCTGGAAAGAAGACAAGCCTACACTTCCAGAAATTTCAGGTAATTGGCCTCCTCCTGCATGGCCTCCGGGAACACGACCGGGAGCGCGCCTGCCGGGCCCAGCAGCGCTCCCTGCCCCCCTCAGCTCCACTAAGGCTTTTCTGCCCACGCTCTCTGGCAGAGACACTCAGCCCTCCCCATTTCCTCCCTTCCATCCCCAAGTACACAATGCCATTCCTCTGTCACCTCCCACCTCAAACCAAAGGGCAGGTGAAAGTATTCCATAATCCAGGGACAGGCAGATCCAGAACACCACGATGGCCCCTGTATTGAAGGGGGGCTTCCCTGGGGAGCCCCTCCGAATATTTCTTTCTCTATTCAAGCCAGGGCCTAGAATATCCAAATTTTGCCTGTCCCTTTCAGGACTCTCAAACAATCGGGAGCTTCTCTTGATGTCTGTGACAGGTGTGTCTTTATCAAATTACTGACAGAGGGCATGGTGGCCGCTCCCCTGGACTCTTGTCTCATGTGTGTGAAGGACAGTCCCTTCTTTCATTCGAAATCCTGTGTGTGTGTGTGTGTGTGTGTGTGTGTGCAGGGGGTGCGCCCAGCTCTGACACGGCCTACTCGCCCGTCAGCGGGCTCTGACAGGGGTCAGTCCGGCTCCCCGGGGTGTTCACGTCCTCCTTGCTTTTTTATTCCTTCCTGGTCTCCATCCACTTTTGACTAGCAAATATTTCAAGCACCCGAGGAGGAACATTTTGGCACTTGCAAACTTAGTAACTGTGAAGGAATAGAAGTGAAAATGACTACCTGCCGGGCTGCATGAAATACATCCGCGAACACGAAACAGACCAGGGGAGGTCAAGAGTGTGACCTGACCAGCACCTGTGCTTGGGTCGCCTCTAGACACCCCACCCCCACCCCCGACCCCCAGCCCTAGGGCCTCTGCAGCACAGCCTGGTTTGCAATTAGCATTTCAGGAACAAACCTGCTTTCCGGAGTCTCTTCTTGAGTCCCCGGGATCCTTGGGAGGTGGCTGGGGCCCCGAAATTCAGCGCAACAGGAACTGAGAGCTACGCATTGTTTTGAAAGCTGTCTGTTCTCGTTGTTCTCCTGGCTGATTTCCATCTGATTACAGGACTTAATTCTCCCAGGGTTCCAGGAGTGATCTCTGTGGCCAGATGGTCTTGGGATTTTGGGGGTGTGTGTGTGTGTGTGTGTGTGTGTGCGTATTTCTATGTAAACTCAACTGGGTTTCAGACTATTTCAAGGGATTTGACACATTTCAGGCCTGTTTTTCTTTAAAGTTAAAAAGCATGTTTTTTTGACAACTTCCTGGAAGAGAAAAATGGTTTCCAAAAAACCCCAAACCTGGAAGAACTTTACCATTTAAAGAAGAAGGGGGCCCCAGAGGAGGGGGTTCACCCAAGGGGCCTCACGCACAGCCGCAGTCATGCCCTTGAGAGTCGGGCTCACAGGAGTCCGTTCTCTCTGACAGGCTTTCCTGCTGTCTCTGTGTGTGTCTCTCTCGGTCCGTGGTTTTCCCCAGAATGACTGCCTGTCTCTGCTGTTCCTATGGACCCCACAGGGCCCGCGCCACCCCTAAAATCCCAGCAGGACTTCCCCCTTTACTCTTCTTCATTGTTATGCTTCAAAATATTCTTTAGTGAAGACTTGAGATGTGGGAGGCCAAGGAAAGGCCACTCCTCATCCCAGGCAGCTTCTACCCAAAGCAACAAAACTCTGCAGGGAGCCTTTGCACTAGTCTCTCGGTCTAGGACCACTGCTCCATCCGTCGTGACCAAAGCTGTCTTCCCAAACTGCTAAAACCTCCTTCACCAAAGTGACCTCTAGGCAGTGAGCACTGCTAAAAACACACCTTCATGAATTTTACAGTACTTACGTATCTGTGTTCTAGAGTACTGGCCTGCGAGCCTTAGACCCAGATCCAGAACAGCACTGGGGCTGAAGGATGGCTTTGGAGCAAAGGAGCTTGCATCCTAGCCCTCTACTTCATACCTCTGCGTGTGACACAGAGCACTCCTCTGTTCAGAACCTGGGGCTCCTCTTCCGTAATAGAGGGAGCAGGAAGGGATTATCTAAGCGGAATGGGTAGAATGCTCTTCCCAGTGCCCAGACCACAGCCAAAATCCAACACCCGGCAGCCCCCGGTGGGATGTATATTGCAAGGGGTCTGCTAACCTTGAAAGCTTTTACTCTGAGAGGCCCCCTTAGACATGAGACCAGAAGCACAACAGCAACATACAAAACACAAAAGAGTGGCGTTGTTCTGGGGAAAGAGCAGGGGCAGGGGGCGGTCCAAGCTCTGCCTGCTCACCCCCCATACCTCATTCGCAACAAGGAAAAAGCTGGCCAGACACCTGTATATACAATTATGCATCTCACATCCAGGCTTCCTGAAGTTTCAGCTTGACCAAGATGAGCAGCAGGTTTTCATCATTTGACTCAGGCCTTGTGACGATTTTTTTCTTAACATACTACGAAGCCTTCCAGAAGTGTTTCTGTTTCTTAGTTTTATGTTCCCTTTTTGAGACAAAGTCCTTCAGGCTCTGGGAGCACGTCTTTAAGCTCTCGAAATAGCGCCGCAGGATCTCGTATAATAAAGCCACCGTTTTTAGGTAGGCTAGAAAATGTTGTATATATTTACATTTTGAATCAAAGGTGTCCTCATTTCCAGCAAACCGCTAATGTAGAATGGTGAGGTTAATTAATGCACACAGCACGTTTGAATAACCTGTTAGGGAGGGTGGAGAGAAGCTGGTCCACTTTTCATTAAGGGTGAGCCGAGCCTTCTCCATAAGACGTGAAAACATACCTAGCTCCTGGCTGAAGGCTCAAAAGCCGGAAACTGAAAGAGGAAGGCACTGCTTTATTGCCCCTCTCCCTTTTTTCCAAAATACTTGTTGAGCCCAGGACCATCTTGATAAATTATTTCTAGAATGGGGTCGACTTCAGGAGCAACCTGTGATCACACAAAAAGGCACAAAACCAAGGCATGCTTACTGTTTGAACCCGAGGACCCCCCCCACCCGCCGGCCTTCGGCGTAGCATCCTGGACGCCACGTGCTAAACAGAAACATTTCAAAGATGACGGTTTTGATAAATAAATTCTCGTTTGGAAAATCTCTCCCATACCAAAGAGTGAAAAGGAAAACCACGTTTTACTCGCAGACAATTGATTTGAGAACCACTGCGCTTTAAATTTCACTAAATGGTTTTAGAACCTCTGTGATCTACAGATACATTTATATCATTAGCAAATGAAATTTGGCTCCCTCTTTTTTTAATCTAAGAAAGTGGGGGCTTTCTCCTAATTTTAAAAGTGGCAAATATGTGTGTTTTTTTTAAAGCCAGTGAAATATTAAAAATATCAGGAAGATACTGAAAACCCACCTTCCAAAAAGAACACTGTCCACATTTGAGTGTTTTCCCTTCATTCTATTATGTGGCCTCGGAGAAGATTATAAATTCATCAGAATTTGGTTAAAACCTGAACTGAAGCAATAGGTACAGTGTTACTCCCTATAAACTGTTCAGCGGCTTCTCACCTCACTTTGAATCAAATCTGATTATCGAAGCCTGCCCAGGAGGCTCCATTCGGGGAGCCCACTGCACGCCCCCCACACTCTCACTTCCGAACAGAGCAGTCTCCCACTGGTGGAGCCCCCGGCCGTATGCTTTGCCCTGCACGGTGCCTTCATGGCACCTGGGACCTCATATCACCTCTGTGCAAGGCTGTGGCAGCCGGGCCCATCTGACCTGAATCCCTCCTGTGGGGCCTGAGATGTAGTGAGCGCTCAGGAGGTATTTGCAGAGTGAGGAGGAGAGGGCCGAGGGTCAGTTCCTGCCTGCTCTTGGCACACAGCAGTCACTAAGCAAACGCATGTTAGATAAAGCTAAAGAAAGCAGGGGAGCCAGATAACACCTTCTCGGGCACATCTATGCAAAGCAGGCAGCTCGAGGAGCACACTTAAAAGGCATTTGCCCCTAGATGTCACTCTTAAGAAGCATTTTATAGGACAGAGTTCTGGAACTTACTCACTGTGTTACTTTAATCTTGGGGGCCGGCTTATACCACCCCTGGCAGTGAGGTCCCTGCGCCCGATCTCTGTGCGGAGTCCTGACCTGGGTTAAGAATGATCTCGGCTGTCATCTTGCTCTCCTCTTGGATCCCAGGTTCTTTTAACGGCCTCTGCCTCAGTTTCTCCAGCACGGCCCTGCTTGCTGACCTGCCTCTGGGAGCGGGGCCCTGCCCCCACCTGCCAGTTGCCTTGCTGGAAATTCAAGCACTGTCCTAAACTCTGCCACAGGGACCCTATAGCGCCTGACACTTCTGAGGACTGTGGCCTCATCGCCAGTATTCCCCATTCCTGCTCTCTGACCGCCCTTCCCCGTGTGGTAACCCGCCATTTGTCTACACTGAGAACCCCCTGTACTTACGAGCTGCCAGCCTGCACCTTCTCAGCCTCCTGCTCCGCCCTGTTGTAGTCGCCAGGCCCTGTTTTTCCCTAGTTCTTACCAGGCCCTGATGGATAAGATCCATTGCACTTTGCGGGGCAGATACAGGGAGGGAAGGAACATCCAGGCAGAAAGAATAGCATTAGCCGGGGCATGAAGTCAGTATCCAGTATCTGTATTTAGGAACAAAAAGTACAGGCGCCTGGTATGAAAGCCACACAGGTATAGGCGGGAGTGTGGGGTGAGATTTGGGTCAAGGAAAGAAATTTGCATCTAGTTTGAAGCGGTGCAAGAGGTGTATTGGGGGGTGCGGGGGTAGACAGCAAAGGAGTCACTTGGAGCTTCATTAATGAACCACACGTTCCTGTGATAGACGCCTATTATAGGCCAATAGGGAGATGACAAGCTTATCTGTCAAAGGGCCCAGAACACACTGAGTTGAGAAAGGATTCCCTCTTGGGATCTGCACCCTGGACAACTAACAAGGTCAGGCTCAGCCTGTAGTACTGAGCCTGAAGAACTATACTACCCACCGGAAGACAGCCTCAGAGAAGGGTCCAGCATCAGTCACCTGTAGGCGTTGGGATTCACGGGGGTGGATTTTGGACCCCCATGACTTTTAAACATCTATCAAGAATAGCCTTCCAACTGGCATCTCCTCTCCCTGTTTAGTTTCTCCTAGAGAATTGTTTCGTCTCCCCGAAGAGTATTATTGAGGCTGTTACTCCCCATGGTACAAAAAAGTGTACTCTTTATAGAGATCCTCTTGCAAACTCTCTGTTAGGTCATAGTCTCCAGAGAGGCTGTGTTTCTCCCACACAAAGAGTTTCTTAAAATCTTCTGACCGTTGGGTGAAGTAAGGGATTTGATTTTCCTCATGGCTACAGAGATATTTGAAGATGGCCCACAGCAAGTACATAGCGTTTGTACTTGTTGTTGTACTTGGCCCAACCCCCTGTGATCATGTCCCTTTGTCCTTCCTTTCCTTTTTCTACTCACTTCAAATTGTTATTTTGCCTTCTGTGTACCCAGATAATCCGACCTCAGTCCCTTCTGGAGCAGGCCAGAACACACACACCGACCCCTACGTACAGCCCATTTAGAATATCTGACTAATAATGCAAGACAGTGTAATTGTAACCGGTAGGTTTCTAATGAGCTTCTCAGTATTTGAGAACTTGGCAACACAGCCCTTCCTTCGCCTGGTAGACGGAGCTGGTCTGAGATTCATTTTTAAGAGGTCCTTAGAGAGAAGATTCCTAATTCAAACTCAACAAATGCACAGCCAAGTGTCAGACACACTCTTCCTTCAGATTTACCAGAAAGTGCTTCCTCCTGCGTTATTAGGTCTGCTAGCCAGTGTGTCTCCGTTTTGCCAAAATAACTTCTAAAAGCATAGCCTGGCCAATTCATTGATTTTTTTTTTTTAATACAAAACAAAATAAAATCCTCTCTGACAGGAATATTTTTCTCTTCACTGTCTCCTTCCTCTAGCGGACGGAGGCAGCCTTACTATTTAGAAAAAGTCAGTGGGTGCGGACATTGCTTTTCATTGATGAATCTTTGTGAGGTTTTCTCCTCTCTTTCCTCTCGGCCCTGGAGTTCCTGTTTTGTAGTCCTGGGGTCACTTCCTCATTTTCGTCAGTATGTGTGTGCAGTACTAGTTCACTAGTTTCCTCTAAAACTAATTTTAGAGGAAAATGGAGGAGTTTGTTTTAAGAAAAAGGAGGCCTATTCCCCATGACCTTGGACAGCCTAAAGCAGCCAGAGCTCGTTGGTGGTTAAAAAATTAGCACATGGGTGGCTGAGTCGGTTAAGGCCTTAGGCTCAGGGCACGATCCCAGGGTCCTGGGATGGAGCTCAGCATGAGGCTCTGTTCAGCAGGGAACCTGCTTCTCCCACTCCCTCTGCCTCTCCCCCAGCTCATGCTTGAGCTTGCTCCAGCATGTTCTCTCTCCCTCTCTGTCAAATAAAAATCTTAAAAAAAAAAAAAAAAGAAAGAAAGAAATTAGTAGACTGTACACAGAAAGCTTTCAGTTTAATGAACAAGTTTGGGCCCATTTAGCAAAATGACTCTAAGTCTTAACCCTGAAATGGTAATGAAGTCCTTTGTTCCCAAGGCTTCCGGCAGTGGTAGCTTTGTAAAAACAAGCCTTTCCTTTGGTACTAGATGCTATCATTAAGGCACTTGAATCAACTATGAAATTAGGAGCTGAGGGGCTGTGTAGGCTCGGTCTATCCGTTAAGGGCTCCTGGACGGTGTTCCAGCTCACAGTAACAACACTACAGCGTTCCCCACACTCATGCTCATGAACAAGTGCATCACACCACGTTCCCGAAATCAGATTCTCCCTTTACCCCTTCTTCTCCACTCAGTATCCTACAGCCTTCGCCAGGAGGCGGAGAAGGAGAGAATGAGGATGTCTGAGGTCCTGCCAAGCAGCCTGGGCGGAAGGGAAAATTCTGCTGCTCCAGCCAGTCACTTCTGTGTTCTGTGTTTTCCCCCAGCTCCCCAGGCCACATCCTCAGTCCCTCAAACCACAAGCCTCGGGCCCAGGGCAGCCCATAGCCAGGGCGCTCTCACACACACCGGGTGGCTGGGTAGGAGAGCAGAACTGAAACTTCTGGGGCTTGAGGGGGCGGGGCCAGTGCCCAGCTGAGCCCCTCCCCCGCCAAGAGAACCCCCTGCAGGAGCTGCCGGGCCACTATCTGCCTCCGACTGGCTCCCCACCTCCTCAGGAGAAGTGGGCGCTCAAGAATGCAACTTGGCATTCTATTCATAATAATCACCAACCGCCCACACTGCCCTTAAATCTCACCACAACCCTGTGAAATGGGTCTGGGTGTGCTTCTTGTTATGCTGCAGATGAGGAAACTGAGCTCTGGGGGAGGTTAAGTGATTTCTCCGATGACAAAGAGCTTATCTGTAATAAAGCCAACTTTGAATCCAGGCTGCGGAGTGCGACCGCACGTCTAACCCCTACTCCTCACGGTCGCTAAGCCAAAGGCCTTTAAATCTCCAATCAAGGGGCACCTGGGTGGCTCAGTGGGTTAAAGCCTCTGCCTTCCGCTCAGGTCATGGTCCCAGAGTCCTGGGATCGAGCCCCGCATCCGGCTCTCTGCTCAGCAGGGAGCCTGCTTCCTCCTCTCTCTCTGCCTCTCTGCCTACTGTGATCTCTGTCAAATAAATAAATAAAATCTTTTTTTTTAAATTATAAAAAAAATAATAAATAAATCTCCAATTAAGGTTCAGTGTCTGCTCCTCCAGTCAGAGCGTAGACACCGTGTCTGCCCCGCACGGGGCGTGCAGTTGGGGGGTGAAATTTCTCCCTCACAGACAGGACCCTTGGCACAGTGACAATCAGAACTGAGTAAACTCAAGCCTGCGGAGATGCCTCATGTAGAGGAGACGGCCCGAGAGGGGGAGAGACAGACACAGGACAGTTCTTTTCCTTTAACACATCTCTGCGTGCCACAGTGATGAGTGAACCCGTGGGTTGCCACTTTAAAAAATACACAGCACTCATGGACTGGTGCTCAAATACCTTGGCCTCATGCTCATTTTCCTTCTCAAAGATTTTCTGTTAAGGAGTTTGACTGCACAGTGAGTTCAGACAGCAAGGGGTGTGCCTGGAGCCCCCCGTGTACAGAAGGCTGGAAAATAATTAAAAATCAGAATATACTCCAATTCAAAACCAAAAGGCATCTCCACCGATGCCCTTGTGAACATCGTGTGAGCGGACAAATTAATGAGCCAGTTGCCTGGGGTGAAGTCTGCCCTTCACCTGTGTAATTACCAAGAAATGAGAGCGACATCGGTGAGTCCTCTGGAGGAGCAGAAGGTAGTGATTTCCGGCCGTAAGTGGAGTCACGAAGGATGCGAGAGCGCTAATGCACTGGGGCCGAGGCAGGAACAGCCCGGGCTCCTGGGTCTGGGAGCTTCCAGCTCCAGGGCAAGCAGGCAGGCCGGGGATACAGAGTGAGGACCCCTCCAGATAGGGACAGGAGGCGAGGAACATTTACTGAGGGAGCACTGTGTACCGCCCCCCGGACTGGGCATTTTATATATATTTTCTTGCTTAATGCCAGAATCATCATGGGCTTTTCTGCTTAGACGGGGTGAGGTGTCCACGGTCCAACCTTGCTGTACAGAATGACACAGGCGTGAGCGCCATTACCGCGGCTCTCAGCCGGCCACGTGCGAGTGACACAGACAAGATCATCCAGGAGCAAAAAAGGAAACTCACTACCTTAACATTTGGGCCTGTTAACCTTACAGTCTTTTTTCTCTATAAATATTTTCTGTCCGTTTACCAATACGGGCTTACGCTGCATGTGTTGTCCGATGCCCGCTTTTTCACTCAGACGCTGTTACATGGTCGTTCCGCGTTCCTGTCCAGTCTCAGCCCGGCACTTACAGAGCACGCAGCTGGAGGGACTCCCATCCACCCTTTTTATCAACCCACACTTGTAGGATGTCTAGGTCCCCTTGAAGCTCCCGTGTTTTTAAATAACGTCCTGCTGAATATTCTTGTAGACTGAGCACTGCAAAAGTGATGCGTTTTTGTTTTTTTTTTAAAGGTAAATTTCTAGCATGGAAATTGCTGGGTAAAAGGATAGACACATTTTTTTTTAATATTTTATTTATTTATTTGACAGAGATCACAAGTAGGCAGAGAGGCAGGCAGAGAGAGAGGGGGAAGCAGGCTCCCTGCTGAGCAGAGAGCCCGATGTGGGGCTCGATCCCAGGACCCTGGGATCATGACCTGAGCCAAAGGCAGAGGCTTTAACCCACTGATCCACCCAGGCGCCCCGTGGATAGACACATTTTTAAAGTCCAGTTTATTGAGGCATAATTCACCTACAGCAGAACTGGGCCTTTTCACGTGTACACTTCTTTGATTTTGGATGAATGGCATCAGTCACTTGACCACCACTGTAGTGAAGTTCTGTAACACTTACAGTAATTTAAAGCTTTTGATGCATGTTAGCAAATTGTTCACGAGTAAATTTACACCTATTCCCACCTTCTGCCAGCCCGTGAAAGGTGAACATTGGATTTTATTCTTTTAAGAAAAAAATTTAAGATTTCCCAATTTGGTAGGTGAATGTTTCCATCTTGTTTCGTTACATTTATTTGATTACTAACAAGATGGTGTATTTTTTCGTGTTTATTCTCTGGTTTTATGTCTTGTAGTGTGAATTCGCATTTATATCGTTGGCTTATATGTCTGCCAACTACTTAATTCCACTCTTTCTTACCTATTTGTAAGAGCTGTTGGGGGCCGGTAATGGAAGGAGTGATCTGTCATGTTGCAAATGTGTCTCCTCTTGCCGTTTGTTTTTTCTGTTGTTGGTTATATCTTCCCCACCTCCAGGAACATTTCCATAATCTCGCCACCTTTGCCTTAGAGACTGCACCTTGGAAAGTGATCTTCATAAAGGCCGTTCCCACTCCATGCTTATTTAAATGTTTGCCAATTTCCTAGGAAAGAAATTTACCTAAAAGGTAGAGTAAGAAGAAAGATGAAATGTAGCATATTTAATCTTTAATGCATCGGGAATTTATTTTCGCATTATCACACAGGGTAAGCTTTGTCACCCAAATGTTGAGCTAATTGTACCAGCCCCATTTATCCAATAATAGATCTCCTCACTAATTGGAGAAGTCACCTGTGATATACATTACAAAGACATTTAGTCAGATCCGTGTGCTGAACTTTTCCATTCTTGTCTACACAATGTCTTCTCTTTTTCTGAGGAAAAGAATAGGCGCTATTTCCCACAGTTTTAAATACCATAGTTTTAGAATATGTTTTAGTATCTGGCATGCCAGGGACTGGTTTCATTAACATCCTTGTTCAAAATGTTCTCTCTGGGCGTAATGGTTCCAGGCAAACTTAAAACCATATCTAGGTTTTAACATCCAATAGGATTTTTGTTGAAATTTCATCATAGATGAACTTGAGAAGAATTTGCATCTTTATAATAAGCAGTCTTCTCTCTGAGGATCATGCCACATCACTCCACGTGTTCAAGTTTTCTTTTCTATTTCTCAGTAAATTTTCACATCTTTAAAAACAACGGGCTCTGCGGGTTTTGTGTGTGCATTTATCCCAGGACTCATGGGCGGGGGCGGGTTTGTTGCCGTTATTCATTTTCACTCTACTTTCTAACTGGTGGCTCCAATTTATAGCATCCTATGTATTAATTTTATCAAAAGCTATTTTTTTCTTTTTTTCAAGATTTTATTTATCTGACAGAGATCACAAGCAGGCAGAGAGGCAGGCAGAGAGAGAGAGGAGGAAGCAGGCTCCCTGCCGAGCAGAGAGCCTGATGCTGGGGCTCGATCCCAGGACCCTGAGATCATGACCTGAGCTGAAGACAGAGGCTTAACCCACTGAGCCACCCAGGCGCCCCTCAAAAGCTATTTTTTGAAGATATTATTTATTTCAGGGCATCTGGGTGGCTCAGTCCATTAAGTGTCTGACTTCGGCTCAAGTCATGATCCCATGGTCCCGGGATCGAGCCCCGCATCGGGCTCCCTGCTCAGTGGAGAGCCTGCTTCTCCCTCTCCCTGCCACTCTGCCTACCTGTGCTCTCTCTCTCTGTCAAAGAAATAAATAAAATCTTTTTTTTTAAAGATTTTATTTATTTCTTTGACAGGCAGAGATCACAAGTAGGCAGAGAGGCAGGCAGAGAGGCAGGGGGAAGCAGGCTCCCTGCTGAGCAGAGAGAACCCTGAGAGGCTTAACCTACTGAGCCACTCAGGTGCCCCTAAAAAGCTATTTTGATAAAAACTAGTTACTACGGTATTTTTGCTTTTTCCCCTCAGTATTCCCAGGAGACAGTGAAGTTATTTATAAATACTAACAAGTTTACCTTTCACATTACATTTTAGTTACATATTAAGTGACATGTTAATTTTAAGAAATCAGAAGCAAGGTCACCTGGCTGGCTCAGTCAGTCGAGCATGCAATTCTCCATCTCAGGGTTGTGAATTTGAGCCCCATGTTGGGTGTTAGAGATTACTTAAAAATAAAATCTTAAAAAAAATCAGAAGTGGGTTTTTTTTTTAAGATTTTATTTATTTATTTGACAGACAGAGATCACAAGTAGGCAAGAGAGGCAGGCAGGGAGAGAGAGGAGGAAGCAGGCTCTCCGCGGAGCAGAGAGCCCGATGTGGGGCTCGATCCCAGGACCCTGGGATCATGACCTGAGCCGAAAGCAGAGGCTTTAACCCACTGAGCCACCCAGGCGCCCCAGAAGTGGGTTTTAATACAGTACCTTACGATGATCCTTGCAATTTGGGAATAAACAGTCTTTGGAGATGTGTATTATTCTTTTAGCATTTTACTCTGTATTTTATTTGCAATATTTCTATCTATAATCATTAAATCCTGTTTTCTTTAACACGCTATCTTTGCCAAATTACGATATTAGGGCTGGGTGGTTCTCAGACTGCAAAATTGAGAACCTTACAATTTCTTCTCTACTTTGGGACCATTTAATTGGCATAAGCCCTTAGCCTTGCTTCTCAAGTGGACCCAACTCACCTATCTCATCTGCTCGAAGGCTTTTGGAGAGTTCCAGCCAAAGTATTGGCTTAAAGCCCTCTCTCTCACTCAGTATCCATCATTTGTACTAAAATTCCCACATTTATTCAACAGTTTCAACGTCAGCAAAACGCTAATACATCTGTTTTCTTAGACTAGGACAAATTGTAAAATAAAGATGAAAACAAAAATCTCCCAACACCACATTGCCATCGTTTCTCTGGATTCCGTTAGCCGTTGGCAAACACTTAGGCTTACATCAAGTTTACTGCTTCCAGTATGGTGTTCAAAACCTGTCTCACCCCTGTGCAGAGCCTACAGACATTTCTACCCTCAATGTCCTAGGACAGAAATGGACGTAAAAGGTAGAGTAAGAAAAAAGATGAAACGTAGCCTATCAGTTAGTATTCCTGGAGCCCAGCCGGAACCTGGGCGCCGACACCAACGTGCTTCAGAGGGTATAAACACAGTCCTATGTTCTCATCAAGGCTGCCATCTGAGGCGGGGGACCTGCCCTCTTTGTGACAGCTTCCACCCGAGAGGACAGGATAAGGCCAGGTAAATTACAGGACAGCCCTGTGGCCTTGGGCCAACTCAGTTACCACAACAACGCTAACAGCACTGTCTTTTCCTTTTTCCTTTATGCAGGACGTGTGTGTCAAGGCTTACCTCGCCCTTCGTCACCACACAAACCTGCTGATCATCCTGTTCTCCATGATGCTGATGACGGGAATGCCCCAGTTAACCAGCAAAGAAGATATCGAATATATTCGGGATGCCTTAACAGTGGGGAAGAACGAGGAGGAAGCTAAGAAGTATTTCCTGGATCAGATCGAAGTTTGCAGAGACAAAGGATGGACGGTGCAGTTTAACTGGTTCCTGCATCTTGTTCTGGGCATCAAACAAGGAGAGAAGCATTCCGCCTAATTCTCCAGGCTAGAATGCAAAACCAGTTCGGGTCCTAGAGCTTTTAGGTCAGCACGTCCGTCATCGAACTCGGATCTGAAAGGTAACAGGACATCGTGAAAGTTGACATTTCAGAAAGACAGCCCCGTTCCTAGCTGGACTCTTGGCTGGAGGAAAATACTGGCACGTCAGATTGTCTAAGTCACGTTGCGTTTTAGGCTTATGCCCAGGTTTGTTTTTTCTCTCATTCGCCTCAGTGATGTCGGAGAACAGTCTAAGTTTAAACAAACTAATTACTTCTTCGTGGTGCCTGCTGATTTGATTATCTTGTCATTGAGTACTTCTCAAGAATAACTGGTGACATGTCTTTTCATCTGGGTTTACCCTCAATTTTGGTTATTCTTGCGTTCCTCAAGCCCTTGAGAGAAAATAATGTTTTCACTGTAACCTTTCTCTCATTCCCCAAAAGACACTTCCAAACACCCCCTCCTTGTCTGTAGAAGTTAGTGATTTGCCGAAACCAAAGGCGAGTTAGCCTTTTCAGTGTCTCTTGTAATTAGGGTCTTTTACAGCATACAATGGAGACGCACGGACACACACAGGAAAACCTGAACCGTTGGACCCTGGCCCTCCCCTGTGGGTCTGGCTGCAGGGATGCGAAGAGAATAGCAGAGATAAGACAGTCTCAACTCCACCCAAGAGTCAATGGTCAAGTACTGTTACTCCAGCCTTCACTAGTGGAAACAGGAGGAAACTAAAGGGACCACACCCCCCCCCAATTTTTTTAACCTTTTTATCTTGGTCCCTGCCTCCCTTCTTCCTTAAAGGCTAACCCTCCCACAACTTGTTACCCAAGTTGTGAAATCCTCAGAACATACCTACCCTAGAATTCAAACAGTAGTTGAAAAACAATTTCTCCTCTAGAGTTACTGAAATTTTAGGTACTTCTTTGTAGAAATGTTTGGAGTTTTTTGTTTTTTTTTTTAAGTATATTATTAAAGAAGACATTCTAGGAAATAGGGGTTCGTTTCCAAATACCTTAATTTTAAATTTTAGCCTAAGCAGTTTTTTTTTCCTTCTTTTTCAATGGAAGAAGGTCTTTGAGCTCTAAACAATATGTCCAGTTAGGAAACACACTACGTGCTCTGGCCATCTCTCAGTTTAGAGGACTTTGAAACTCTGGTATTCTTCAGATTTCCTAGAAGCTGAAATGTCTTCTCTAAAACCTATTTTCATCTCCTAAATATTCTATTTACTGGAAGTGTTTAGCCGTAGAGAAAGATCATTAAACTATTTATAAAATACTTTAAAACTACCTATAGTTGGTACTTTACCTAGAAATAACTCTAGTTACAGTGCCTACATTTTCACATGATCACATCTAAATAGATATTTAATTTAAAATTTTTTCTGCATAGATGCCTGTTTGACTTCGGTGTAGCCCAAACTTTTCTTTTTGTATACGCAAAAGCCCTTTGAAGGTATAGGTGACACTGCTCCCTTGCCCGCTGAGCCTTTGCCCGGCTCATGAGGGATCTAGAAAGATCTCTTCCTTGACAAGCTGTCCTTTTAAAATCACACTCCATCCTCCTGTAGAGAGGACCATGCCCTGTACTGATGTTTAATCCTTTGTCTTAATGGAAGACAGATGTTTTATGGCATTTTTTCCAACAACTATTCCCCACCATTCTTTTGAAGAAGAATAGGAAGAATGATGCTTTCTAATTCAGAAGAGGCTGTATTCATTATTCTTATAAAGAACAGGCAAACTTGGCCTTGCCACAGATTCTGCTTTTTATTTGAATTGCTGAAATAATCGTCTTTGATAGTAGAAGAATCACAGAGGAATGTATTTATATTTAGCTTACTGGCACGTGGGCACCCCTATTTTCACTTCAAACGAACAGGTTCTTACGCTGGTACACATCACCTTGGGCTTGACTCCTCCATATTTCCCTGAAGGTAGAACTTGAACTCTTCAGACTTGCCGATAAAAATCACCTTTACATGTTTCCGTCCTTCGTTCCTCCCAGGGAATCACATGATCCACAACTTTTAGATCTTTGAAAACGTTCTAGAACGAGGACCATCTCCTCCTGGGAGGAGAGTTGGGGAAACTACCCACCACTCAGTCTTCCCTGCCAGATGAAAGCAGAGATTACAAGTCAGAGGATTCTGGCCAAAGCAGCTTTTGTGTGTGTCCAGGACTGGCTACATAATTTGCAGAGCCCAGTGCAAAATGAAAACGTGGGGGCTTGCCATTCCAAAACTGTTAAGAAGCTCAAGACGGCAAGAGAGCATGGAACCAAGCCCAGGACTAGACCAGTCACAAGCCCAGGAAGCTGAAACTGTGTACATCTGAATAATGGCTTTGGTGCTCACTTTTCCATTTGGACTATGTGCGAGTTCCGATAAAGTGCCCATATAAAAATGTTATTTCTATTCTAATTAAAATACCTCATCTCTATGGCTGTACATTAGGACTTCAAACACTGGCCCATTGTTTTGGACTGGAACTATGGCCACTCAAAGTAGCACAAAGCAGGTGTTCGAGCCCTAGCCCTGTAGGACTGTATTTGACTAGCTTTGGTGAAAGTGTGAGGGAGTGGAGACATTATAGATAAAGTATGGAAACCCCGAGAGAAAACTCTTGACTTTTAAAAAAAATATATTAAGTATATATTTTACAGGAGATG
The DNA here is from genome assembly GCA_004024625.1 of Mellivora capensis. Lineage (NCBI taxonomy): Eukaryota > Metazoa > Chordata > Mammalia > Carnivora > Mustelidae > Mellivora > Mellivora capensis. Next base: position 26,222 of record PISX010009921.1, on the reverse strand, counting down.
AATTATTTTTTTAAAGAAAGATTAGATATAGGAAATCTGCAGGAAAATTTGGAGGCTGTGAGTCCTTTGTAAATGGAACATATTTTTGGAAATGAGCCGAAAATGATTGAGAAAGTAAATTTCTGGAGCAAATTCTGGCATTTGGTAAACCCAGGCTCTGTTTTGTCACGGCCATGAAATAACTTGTCAATTGTGTTTTATGATACAAAGAAAAAAAATGGGGTGATTTTTAAGGGTTCTGCTATCTTATTTCTGTTTAACCCAACCTAATAATTCCGGTCAATAAATGTGGTTCTAGTCTGTGTTCTTGTCTGCGTCCTTGTCTGCATATTTGCAAAGACTCATTTTTAGGACAGATGCTGGGCAAACCTAGAGCATGCTCCTTGGCAAACACACTCATTCAGAAAGTTGAGACATTCCCTCTTCCAGATGGTCTAGGTCTCCCCACTTGTATCTGCATCTTAATTGTTGAATGCAAATTCAAATGAAAGAATTGACATCTTGTGTTCTCTGTACACATCTTTTAAGTTTCTGAAAGGCCAGAGATTCCTGAAAGTCAAATTCTTTAAGAAACCCATGGTGTTCCCACAACATACTAGTCTCTGTGCTAAGGACTGGGAATTTGAATATAGAACAAAATCAACCCAGCCTCAGTCCTTCCAGGGTCTATAGTTTGCTGGCAATAGCAGACACTTCAAAATGAGGGGGGAGGGGTCCTCTTGCGGGTTGAAATGCGTCCCCCCAAAAGATATGAAGTCCGAACCCCTGGTATCTGTGAATGCAATTTTATTTGGAAATAGGTTCTACAGATGTAGTAAAGTTAAGATAAGGTCATAACGGTGAGCCCTGACCCAACAGGACTGGTACACTTAAGAGACTGTAACAGAGGTAGAGATCATAGTGTCTTAAGCCAAAGAACACCTGAGGCTACTGGAAGCTGGAAGAGACAAGGACAGAAACAAAGGGCCCTCCCCTAGAAGCTTCCAAGGGAACACGGTCCTGCCAACCCCTTGACTTCAACTTTCTAGCCTCTAGAACTGTGAGAGAATAAACTTCTACTGTTTGGAGTCACTCAATTGGTGATATTTTGTTATGACATTCCTAGGAAACTAACAGAGTGTCAACAATCATCAGTTTTCTGGGGGCTTCTTTTTTCGGGGTCGAGGGGTAGAGACAGTTTATGTAAGTAAACTTGATATTTGATATTTTCTGCTGTTACCAAAAAGATTCAACTTCAGGCAAAATACGTGACAAAGTGCGAATATACTTAATATATAAAAAGCGCTAATAAGTCAATAAGTAAAAAATAAGCACCTTATCAGAAAAAAATATCGAATTTGGCGCCTGGTGGCTCAGTGGATTATAAATAAAATTTTTTTTTAATTTTTTTTAATTTATTTATTTGTCAGAGAGAGAGGGAGAGAGTGAGCACAGGCAGACAGAGTGGCAGGCAGAGGCAGAGGGAGAAGCAGGCTCCCTGCCGAGCAAGGAGCCGGTTGTGGGACTCGATCCCAGGACGCTGGGATCATGACCTGAGCCGAAGGCAGCCGCTTAACCAACTGAGCCACCCAGGCATCCCTATAAATAAAAATCTTAAAAAAAAAAAAGAAAAGAAAAATATCAAATTCACAAAAAAAATGCACGTGGCCAATTAGCATATGACTGTGGACCAAACACATGCAAATTAAGATAACTTGAGCTTCTTTTCACCATCAGATTAACAAAGATCAAAGATCAGCAAAGCCCAGAGTTGGTGATACTTGGGGAGAAAGAAACCTCTATCACATTGTTGAAAGCAGAGCAAGTTGATAAATTTATGCATGGCATTTTGTCAAATTTTATCAAAATTAAGAAGATATCTATTCTCCGGCCCATCAAGTCCACATCCAAGAAGTTATCCTTTAGCGATTATTGGACAAATGTGCAAAGACTTAGAGGCAGAACTGGTTACCAGCCTTCTCTGTAATACAACCCCAAATTGGAAACAGCCTGAAAGTCCCTCAATAGGGGGTTGGTTAATTAAGTCACATTGATACAATGGACTACAGTGAATACCCTGAAAAGATAAGATAGATGAAAATGTATTGATGTCCATGTAGATCTACGACCTACTGAGGAGTGAAACAAGGTGGTTACAGGCCAGTATTACGGTACAGTCCTAATCAAGTAAAAATGGAAGTTTGTAGCAACATTAAAAGGCTGGGAGAATATATTCACACCAAACTGTCAATCGTGATTTTTTTTTTTCACCTTGTGCTTTTTTTTTCTTTTTCTCTTGAAGGTGACTTGATAGTATTTGAATTTTTAATTTTTTTAAAAGATTTTATTTATTTATTTCACAGACAGAGATCACAAGGAGGCAGAGAGGCAGGCAGGGAGAGAGAAGGAAGCAGGCTCCCCGCCAAGCAGAGAGCCGGATGCAGGGCTCCATCCCAGGACCTGAGCCGAAGGCAGAGGCTTTAACCCACTGAGACACCCAGGCGCCCCTGAATTTTTAAAAATGGGGGAGAAAAAGTCTTTTAATTTTGGAAAAACAATACAATCTGCATAATGATCCTGCCTTTTTGCTTATACCAAGCCTCACTAAAAGCTCAGAAAATGTTCTCAAAAGAAAAAAAAAATCAGGTGAAATCAATAATTATCGAGTCAGGTGACGTCCGAGCTGTTGTCAGAACCTTCTGGCATATAAACGACTATGTCAAGGTTTCCTGCCTCACTGTGATCTTTTGCCCCTGTGCCCACACCAAACTCACTAGCTCACATGTGAGGTCCCCCTTGGAGGTATAAACCACTTCATTTTCCCTTCTCAGGAGTGTCGAATTTTTTTTCTATATATGCACTTATTAGTACAAGTCAAATCTCCCCGCCTGCTCCTTTGTAGGACTTTTTCCTTCTGGGACCCAGCCTCTGGGTCTGGGTTCAGAATGCGCAGGTCACCTGATTGGGAGGACATAACGGGGACAGGGGCACGGCCAGGAATACAGAATCCATCGGCAGCCCCTCAGAGACACTTCTCTGACCTCACAGCAGAAGGACAGTCCTCTAAGAAGTTTCATACTCAGAGATTCAACCTCAGAATTCTCCTGATTACACTTAAGTGTTGAAGTGGGTCCCTACTCTCTTCAGAGATGCACACCCCCACCCCCGATTACCCCTGCCATTTCTAGCCACGTGCAAGGCTGTGGCTGAACAGCACTTCCCCTTACCAGATGTGTGTGGTGGCCAAAGCCGCAATGGTCCCCCCCATCCCCACCCCCGTCCCCATGCCTTTTTTTTTTTTT
>PISX010009921.1:0-22841 GCA_004024625.1 Mellivora capensis | reverse complement strand
GCTTAATAATCACTCATCGTGACAAAACACATTCTGCAGGAGTTGGACTCCTTTCATTTACGGAGACCGAAAGGAGTCTGAGGCTTGAGATACCCTGCTGGAAATGCAGGTAAGTGTGCATGTGGCTGCAGATGCAGAGTGGACCTGAAGCCGCTGGTGTAGGGTACCCCACATCAGAGTCTAGGCCAGATGCCATAGGAGTTTAGACGAGGCGAGGCAGTAAACACAGCATTGGATCATTCCAGATTTGGTACAGACTTCCACTTGAAAGACTTGTCTAATCTCGCTAAGCTTTGGCGCGCTCCTCCATAAACTGGGAAGACAGACAGTAGTGCCTCATTCACAGAACTGCCGTGCGGATTAAATGAAATCATCAAAGTGAAGCTAGAATGTCTGAAGTCATTGTTCAATAAACGAAAGCCATCATTTCCATGCTCCTTCTCAAGGAAGGCTGAAGAAGCTCCAGAAATCAAAACAAAAATTTTGAAGGCAACACACTTGAAATGTGACTTCTCGGAGTCCTTTAACTGATGGAAGTCTGAACAACTTTCTCAATATGATGTTTTCCCAGAAGGACTTCAAAGGAGAAATAATTTCCACTCTAGGTCAATGTCAGATACCAAGGATACCTTTTAAATAACATCCTACTCTGACTAGTTAGTCTAATCAGGGCTCTGGGCCTACAGAAAGCTAGACGACCCAGAATCAATTCAAAAGACTCCTAACTCTTTTTGCTTTGTTTAAAGCAAAATTTATTTATTTATTTTTTAAAGATTTTACTTATTTATTTGACACAGAGAGAGAGAGAGAGAGTGCACAAGCAGGGGGGAGTGGCAGGCAGAGAGAAAGGGAGAAGGAGGCTCCCTGGGAGCCCCATGAGGGTCTCAGTCCCAGGACCCAGGGACCAGGACCCAAAGGCTACTAATTCCTACTTAACATTTTCTCCCCATCAACTTCACAGAAAGTTAATTTGTATAAAATTCAGCCATTTAAATATATAATGTGATGACTTTGACAAATGTACACATGCAGTATCTACTACCACAGTCAAGAGGCAGTCTGGTCCCATCCCCGGAAAGTTCTGTCAGGCCTTCATGCAGTATGTTTTGGCCCTCGTCTCCCCTGAAAGGCTTTGGGTCACTGCAGTTTCGCCTTTCCTAGCACTGCACAAAAATGGAACCATGCCATAAGTGGTCTTTTGTGCCAGGCTACTCTCACATAGCATGATGCTTTGGAGATTCATCTAGGTTGCCTCCATTTAAGAAGGCTCACTCACTGGACAGATTCACGCTCGTTCACCCCAGAGCCAAGCGCCAACTTTCACGTTCGTCCGCCATCTTTGACAATGCATGCCGGTGGTTCCCGTTCTACCTTAGATTACCGACAGAGACCTTTCCTTCCTCTGCCCCTGTTGGTAATACAAGACAGGAGGTGACAAGAAGCCTTCACTTCAAGGGCTTCTTTTCCTCTGATTTTCAAATTAGTGCAGCGATAGATGCTAATATTCCCCACTACTGCTGAGAGGCAAGCAGGGAGCAGCGCGTCAGACAGAGGAGTGTGGGAACACTGAGGTCATCAGACAGTCTAGAAAAGAGACCTTCTACAGCAACATCTCTCCAACGTTCATGTCCACGCAGCTCACCAGGCACACCTATTCTGATTCCATAGGTCTGGGACAAGGCTGGAGGGTCTGCATTTCCAGCAAGCTCCTAGGGATAGCTAATGCTGCTTGGCCCCAAACCACACTTCACATAGCAAGGTTCTAGAGGACATAGAGGCAGATTCTGTGGACTGGTGGGGAAAGTCAAAGCTATAAGGAGGCTGAAAACATGTTCCTAACCTACGCTCAAGAAATAGAGCTCAGAGACATGATTTTTTATCAATACATATATATACATCATCAATCATCTCTGTTTTTTCTAACGGCATCTCAATTTTCTCATCCGTAAAATGGGCGTTAACTAAACTATTTACTTATTAAACTAAGTAAACCTCCAGTACAGTCCCCGGTGATCTTTGACTCCTGGCGTCATCCCCTTGTGTGATCCCCTCCCCTTGAGTACAAACTGGGCCTAGCAACCTGCCTCTAATAAAACAGAGCAAAGATGATGCGATGTCACTTTCAAGACGAGGCTGCAAAAGCCTGTGAGTTTTATCTTATCAGCATTCTCTAGCTCACTCTTTCCCACCTGTTCAGCTCAATGAAGCCACCTGCCCTGTCGCTAGCCGCTCTCCAGAGAGGTCTATATGGTAACGATCCCAGGGAGGCCTCCGGCCCACAGTGAGAGATGCTGTGAATTCTGCCAGAAACCACCTAAATGAGCTAGGAGAGGGGTCTTTGCAAGTCAAGCCTGTGAGAGATCCAGATCCAGAGGACCCAGCTAAACGGTGCCCACGTTCCTGATCCACGGACACCGGTGAGATAATAAATGTTATGGCTTTAAGCCATAAAGTTTGAGTAATTTATCATGTGGCACTAGATAACTAATACATTTCAGAGTTGTTTCAAAGATTAAAAAGGACAAAGGAATTAATGTAAGTGAAAGAACTTAGCACAGTGCCTGGCACAGAGTATCTGCTTGGCAATGTTTGTTGAATCTAAAATCTAAAAACATCTAAAAACAGCAGCGTCATAAACATCGCCAGGATTTGTAAACAGCAGCGGCAGCCACTAATCTAAGAATAACCCATGTGTATAAATTCTGCTACTTTCAGCCTTGTCAGGGAACCTGCAGACCCAAAAGTTGGACGTATCCCTGTAAATACAAAGACATAACTCATGCCACAAGTGTTTTACATATTTATGCAGATATCTCACTTCTATACGGTAAGCTTGTTGTTTCATGGATCTTAGGGGCGTGCTCACGTACCCCAGCAGGGAGGAAAGAGAGAGAAGGGGGGCACAGGGACATCAGAGGTCATCAGAGACTCTAGAGACCTTCTAGAACAGAATTTCACTCTAGAAGAGGAGGAGAGAAGAGGAGTGCCCACGGAACCATGATCTGTCAGGTGGCATTCCCACTTTTTTTTCTCATCTTCTCCCTCCTAACTTCTAGTTGATTCAAAGATGCAAGTTCAGCAGCGACTGTCCAACCAACGCAAACTCTTTTTTTTTAAATTTTATTTATTTATTTGACAGAGAGAGATCACAGTAGACAGAGAGGCAGGCAGAGAGAGAGGGAGGCAGGCTCCCTGCTGAGCAGAGAGCCCGATGTGGGACTCGATCCCAGGACCCCGAGATCATGACCTGAGCTGAAGGCAGTGGCTTAACCCACTGAGCCACCCAGGCGCCCCAACGCAAACTCTTAAGAACCACGTGCGGGAAGTCAGTCCAGGTCCAGAACCTCCACTCCAACAGCCATCAGAGCCCTTCACCAGAACTGGAAGCTCAAAACTCTATGATGAAGATCACTGTGAAGCGTGTGAGAGCATTTCAGAGCGAGACCAAGTCCTCCCTGTTTCATTGACCTTTATTCAGTGACCGCCTTGTGAGCCTGACATTCAGCCCTGGGTGAGCCCGGGAAACAAAAATAAGTAGAGCGCCATCTGGTGGATGGGAACAGGCACAGTCACGCTTGACCATCCAGGAAACGGGGGGGGGGGCGGGGGCGGAGCATCATCTACTGCGCTTGCTCCTTGGCAGGCTTGGGAGTAGGGGCGGGGAGGTCAGGCTGACCTCTTGAGAGCGAAGACGGGTCGTGGCCTTGTTGTAATAGAGGTGTAAACAGTCGAGAAAATACAAAGATGCCCAAAGTTAATTCTGACTCTGGGCCCAGGAAAGGCTTCCTAGTGAAGGTAACATGTGCATGTGGTTTTGAGGAATAAATAGGATCTTACCACATGGGTAACAACATTCCAGATGGGGTGAGGGTAGGTGCGGCCCAGACAAAGGCAGTGAGGTGGGAAAATGGGAGGTACGTCAAGAAATGCCGACGAGCGCGTCACCATAGGCATATCAGCTGTATGGCAGCAGAGTGGGAAGCAAAGGCTAAAATGGGAACAATCATAAAAAGCCTGAGGAAAAGAGGCTGGATTTATCCCGCATGTAACAGGAAAGCATGAATACCTTTTAAGGACACTAGGAATTTGGCCACACATTAGCCAGTATGCTTTAGGCTGCAAGTGACTGAAACCCAATTCAAACGGGCTTAAGCAAAAGAGTGTATTGGTTCACTCAACTGGAAAGTGAAGAGGTGCATCTGGCTTCAGGCTCAGCTGTTGCCAAAGAATAAGTGATACCACCTCTCAGTACTATTTTCCCCTTCTTGACTTCTTTCTCACGGGGAGTCTGTCCACACTGCGGCCAAGAGGGCGGTCAACAGCTTAAGACCTACATCCCAGTGGCTAGGGTCTCCTTGTGCGAAGAGAGCGCTTCTTCCCCAATTGTTCCATCAAAGGTCTGGGAGCTGAATCTTTCTGGATAATCAGCATCACCCATTACCAACGTAAATGCTAGGCCAGGGGAATGTGGAGACTGAGTGGGTGGGGGAGGGTCGGCCCTGTCCAAACTCTACTCACTGAAGGGGGCTGGGTCCTCAAAGAAAAATCCAAGGGCTGTTTTCAAAAGAAAGAGAAATAAGTGTAAAGCTGACCAAAAAAAAAACAAACAAACAAACCAAAAACAAAACAAAACACAGCAACTTGAAACCAATACCCTGTACGTTGCAAAATAAAAGAGGAATTCTAGAGACAGTCTTTTGGAGAAAATGCAATACAGGGGTCCTCCCCGACCCCCCCCCTCCCAGGCCAGAAAGCCTCTGCAACAGACCAGTCGAGACAATGGTGTGAACCAGGACACAATAGCACAGGCATGACAGGAATAAAACAGTGGCTCATAACCTCACACAGAGTACTGATGGGTCCAGAGAGAAACGTTTTAAGTGAATCTGGAAATCGTGTGTGTAATCAATGTGATTTAAGGGGTCCTGCGGTATGAAGACAAAACTTAGATTTTATTGTGTTTCTACCCATGTGAAATGAGTTCAGGTTATCGTGGCTTATTTGTTGTCAGAACAAACAGAGACTAAGATAGCTTAGTTTGAAGTTGGACAAACACCATACATACAAGTCTACTTTGGAAAAAAAAAAAGTACTCATTTGCATTACCTGTGGACTCATATTTTTCTTCAATTTGCTTTAAAAATTAAAATAATTATCTAATTGCATTACAAGCACCATAAAAATCCCTAGCCATATACGTGGTGTAAGTACTTTATTAGATACATTCAAATAAAAAAAACAGTGCAGAATACAAGATCTCAGGTGAAGGAGTTCAGAACGTGCACCCCAAAATATGCCACTTTGGCATACTGATTATTTTTAACTGAAAGCACTTAAGAACCAGCAGATGCAAGAATGCTCCGAGCTCCCCTTTTCTATAAAAGCTTCCATGAGAGAGGTGCCTGTCCTTCCTGCATCAGGAAGAAAAGTACATTCTTATCACCTGAGACTTGGAATTACCACCAAAATGGATCTGGACAAATACAGGAAAATAATTCTCCTCTTCCACTAGCTTCTCTCATCAATATATCTCTTGGTAACCTCCCCACAATATACTGCCCCTAACCCAGACCCCTTCATCTTGCTGTTTCTTCCCAAATGTATCATTTCCTTATCTAAAAGATCTAAAAGCTTTCTGTTCTGGTCACTTCTTTGGGTCCTCATTCTCTTGTGAAGCCCTCCCCATATCTGTGAAAATTTAATAAAACTTGGATGCTTTTCACCTGTTAGTCTGTCTTATGTCATTGTAATTCCGAGGCCCAGCTGGAGACACTCAGAAGGCAGAGAATGTTTTTCCTTCCCTACACAGGAATCTAAATAAGATTTTCATGAAGAAAGTGCTAGAGGCAGAGTGGGGTTGGGGAAAGAACATGGGGCTGGGGTGTGGAGGTGGGGTCCTGATTCCACCCCAGGGCAAACCAATCACCCCCGCTGGGGGTCAGGATTCTCCTCTGGACAAAGAAAAGTTAGAGCTGGACTCTGCGTAAGGTTCCTTCTCCACCTACTCTGCTGTGTTTTTTTGAACCAGAAAGTTCCCCTACACCCATAAGGCTCCCTCCCGGGGACAATTCTGAATCTCCTCAACGCTAGACCTTTTCTGGTCAGCTGGGTGGCAGTTCTATAAAAAGCCTCACTGACACTTCCACCAGAACCCATCACATGAGCACGAAGCAACATTTCTGTGCGGATCACCCAGCCACACCCCGTGTAAGCGCATGACTAAAGCCACCCACCCACCCCTCAGATGGCCAGTGGAGGAGGTCGGTGTCCCTGCAGTACCACAGAAAGGACACCTATCACAGCACCCAGGCAGTCAGAAATGACAAGACCCAAAACCCGGACCAAAGAGAGATGTGGTAAAAGTTGATTCTAGCAAAGCAGAGTGTTTTATGAGAGGCCTTCTAATTGGAAGGAACAGAAAACCACTCTAACTTAAGAACAAAGTGGGATTTATTTTAAGGATATAAATCTGTCTCATAAAACCTTGGATCAAGAAGTACATCCAAGCTTCCCAAAAAAATGGGAACTAAAAAGCATCAAAAAGACTTTCCAATCTCTTTCCCTTGCTCCCTCGTCCTTACCTTTTCTCCTCTGTGTGCTTGTGCCTTCCTCTCTCCCTGCGGATCCCCTCTCCTCTCCTTGGCTGAGCAGGTCGTTAAGCATGGCCACATCTCAGCCCTCCTCTGGTTGGAACATCTAATTTAAACCTCCAGCATCTTTATGTTCCAATTAAACTACACTGAAGGTTATGATTGGCTCAGCTTGTCCACCTCTAGGCCAATCAGTTGCAACCAGGGAGGCGGGGCCATGTGGTGGAAACATGGCTGCCAGGACCTACCCCCCACTACCCTGGAAACCTGGGCAAGGTAGTACACCGAGTTCCTGAAGGTCTTCCGCCACGAAAGGGAATATGTAGGTGTAGAAACACTTCGGCCCAGTTTTCTGTAATTTTTTCCTTGCTTAAATATTTCTTTGCATATTAGACAATATACAGAAAGACATTCTATTGTCTATATAGTCTAATGTACAGAGGATCTAACTGGGAAGACACAGCTGCTGAATCCGAACATGACTATCATTTCTTAGTACCCATTATACTAACAGAGAAGAAAAGCAATTCAAGCAACTGGAGTTAATCTTCCCTATCTTTCACCCCAGATATGAACCCAGGTCACTTAATTCCCCCCAGCTGAGTATGCAGCTGACATTTTAGTGAAGGAAGCATAAAAATGATTTCTGGCTATGTAGGTGTGTTTCATGCAAACACTCTTCTTCAGCAGCTCCTGACTTCAAATGAGAACTGCAAGCACTAGCAGGCACTTTTAGTGCTTAATACATTTAAGAAAAAAGAATAGGAGTTATATGGTTTCCCTGGAAACCTCTGTCTGAAGAAACTTCACAAGCACCTTCTACACAAGCAGGATTTTCTTCCCCACCCGGCCCTTCACTAAAGGGTCAAGGCCAAGGCTCTGCTGGCTGGAGATGCAGGAGCAATGGCTGACCTTGTTTTACTTGGAGTTACTTAGTATCAAGTCTCTCTTCACTATCTGCTTTTAGGAGAAAAACAAGCCCCGGTGGCTTTTGGCATCTTTCAAAACATTTCCAAGTCCTGGCTTATCCGAGGGAAGTGGAGGAAATCCCATCGTGTTTATCAGAATGAGTGATGCGGATTTGTCCGGGAGTGAGAGGAGATAGCTCACCAATTATTATAAGTGATTTGAATCTGAATTCTCAATGCAGTCATGTTCAGATTCGAATAAAAATGACCTGGGGAAGAGCAGTGGAGATCAGTAGCAGGTTCAGGGCCTTTTTCAATAGATTTGGTCTTTTAGAGTTTGGGGGTAAGGTTACCAAAAAAAGAACTATCAGGTTTGCAGAATTTTCTGGAAATTATTGATGCCTTGATTCCCAAGGTGGCATGGGAGCCAGGTTGAGAATGATTCCTACCTAGCTTAAAGGAATATTATGAGCCACCAGCTTATATAAGTAACCCCTTCCTCCACTGCACATTTCACAATCCTCCTGTTTCCTCCCCCTCCCATCTCCATAACAACCAGGGTTGTTATCAGAAAGAAATCAGCCTGCTTCTTTGACTTTTGTCTCTAATTTAGGATGCTTAACTTGGGAGGTCCACTTTATTTCTTCCTCGGGAACTCTTCACATTTTAAGGCATCAGGTCAATATCTTTGTTTCAACATCCTCCCCCACACCCAGCATCAATAGAGAAGATGCAAATCCAGCAAATCACATCCGGAAAAGGGATATCACTGTAAGATATGGAAGAGACTGCATGATTCCTTTTAATAGATCAGGACAGGCAATACAATTTTAATATTGACTAGCCTTGTATAGGCAAGAAAAAGCAATGTCAGCCAGAACAACACTCACTCCAGATTCCCGTACTAAGCAAAGACTCCAAAACTGTGTCCCCATTTCCACTTGAAGTCATCCTCAGCACTTAAGAGTGCATGAGGTCAAGACTGAAAGGACCCAATCTACTTTTAAGATAATGTTCTTTCTTTTTCATTATGATTATCAAACATTTACATGCCAGGTACCCTGTGAAATCTTTGGAATTCAGAATTCATAACACACAATTCCTTCAGAGAAAGAGTCGGTAAGTCTCCTACCTGTATTTTTTCTGGTTCATATTTAGGGACAAATAATGTTCCTTAATTCATCAGTATACAATATTAGACAGGAAAAACTTTCTCGAATCAACTGGCTTTCTAAATTTCTAAATTTCCTAAAACATAAGAGCTCAAGTTCTTTAAATGTTTATCATAGACAAATGATTCTTATCCTTCCTGGCCTTTGCTCTTCTCGCAAGGAAAATGGAGCCAGAAATACAAACTAACCAAAGGATTTGTATAATAAGAACGACCATCTGCTTACCTGCAACACTCAATAAAGGCTCATCATTCTGTTAGTGGCCCTACCCTCTAAATTCGACCCTCGGTTTCTGCAAATAACATGAAGTATGCTGTTGACTGATAACTAAAACTACATTTCCTTTTCCTCAGATTTCCTGGATCTCTCTTAAAATATTATATTTATCTTAATGAAATATGTAAGTCACATTTTGGATTCTTGTAATATTTTGTCTTCACCAAGCATGTCAATTGACTTGAGAATATTTTGAAGTTATACATATCTGGATGGATATAGAAACTGCAGAAGAGAATAAAAGATTTCGAGACCTCTAACTAGACTTAATCAAATGAATAATATTGCGACAACTAGAATTGCTAGAATCCAAAATACTCAGATTAAAAGAAAATCCTCTCATGGACTTTCCCCAGACAGCCACAAAATATATCATGGACACTTGCAAATCTAATATCCAAGAATTCAGCTACTGAAGGGCAACTCCAAAGGTCATTTTTTGTAAGAAGCCAACTTTGAACCCAAACTTTGAGGCTCATGTGAGGCATTGAGGCACTTAGCTAAAGAGTGAGTCTTTCTGACCCATCTTATTCATATCTGCACAATTCTTCAGAGTGTATATAAAAGTATTCACAAGTGCAATGTCAATGCCAGTTGTTTATTGCTTTGCCTGTTTAGTAGTTATTGATGCTATGCTTTTGTAGTTGGAAAATCCATCTATTCCCTACTGCACCAAAAATTAGTGTGTGTTAGTCATTGGAAATTCTGTAGCAAGCAAATACATGTAAAATCTCTGTTCTCATGGACTTACACTGTGTAGGATAGACAGACAATAAACAAATGAGTTAAAGATTTCAATGGGTGTGATTAAGGCAATAAACTTGGTGATGTATTACCAAGTAAATGCAGAAGGACTACCATACATAGATGGGTCGGGAAGAACCTTCTGAGGAGTTGACATCTGAGTCAAAATTAGAAGGAAGAGAGAATTGGGATGCCAGTACTTAATTATTAGCTGTTGCTGGAGAAAATTAAGTCCAAATAGAAATAAACAATGCTATTTACCTGTTCCAGGAGATACTTAAGAATCAAAAGGCCTTGATGGGATGGATATGATAATTTAAATGCCTTTGAATTATGCATCTGCTTTTCTATGAGTTATTTCAGTCCTCAGGATGAAACAGAGCCACTGCTTGGCTATAATGTGTTATTCATTAGCATAATCTATTTAGAATGAACCGTATTTCTTGTGGATATTTTCTGTTACCAGCGTTAAGTGTTACCTTAGAATACAATTGAATCAATCATACAAATTCAATCACATTTCTATACACTTGCAAGAAACAATCTGAAAATGAAATAAAGGGAAAAAATCCATTTGCAATAACACATGAAAGAATAAAACGCCAAGGAATAAATTTAATACTGAAGTGCAAAACTTATACTCTGAAAACTACAAAACGTTGTTGAAAAATGTTAATGGAGATCTAAATAAACATAAGGGATGCCTGGGTGGTTCAGTCGGTTAAGTGTTTGCCTTCAGCTCACGTTATAATCCCAGGGTCCTGGGATCGAGCCCCACATGCAGGCTCCCTGCTCAGTGAGGAGCCTGCTTCACCCTTTGCCTGCCACTCCCCCTGATTTTGCTCACTCTCTCTCTCTGACAAATAAATAAATAAATAAATAAAATCTTTAATAAATAAACAAATAAACATTGAAGCATCTATATTCCTGGATCAGAAGATGATATTGTTAGATGGCAATACTCCCTAAATGGATCGCAGAATCAACACAGTCTTCCTCAAAATCCCAGCTGGCTTTGTTGTAGAAATTGACAAACTGATCCGAATATGGACATGCAAGGAACCCAGAATAAATAAAACAATTTCAAAAAGGAAGAACAAGGTTGGAGGACTCACATTTCCCAATTTCTAAACTGACTACATATCAATCAAAGGACTAGAACTGAGAACCCAGTGTGGAAATGGACATAGGATCTGAACAGACATTTCTCCAAAGGAAATATTAAATAGTCAATAAGCACATGAAAAGATGCTCAAAATAATTAGCCTAAATCAAACCCACAATGAAATACCACTTCCTACCCACTAGGATGGCAATAATCAAAAAGAGAATAAAGAGGCTGGAGAGAAGGTGGAGAAATTGAAACCCTCATACACTGCTGGTGGGAATGGAAAATGGCACAGCCGCTTTGGAAAACAGTCTGGCGCTTCCTCAAAAGACTGAAAATCCAGTTACCATATGACCCAGCAATTCAACGCTTAGGTTAGAGAAATGAAAACCTATATCCACATGAAAACTAGTATAAAATGTTCTTGGCAGCATTATTCGTAATGGGCAAAAATTAGAAACCCCCCCAAGACTCACCGCTTGATGAATGAATTACAATGTACAATGGAATGTTATTCAGCAACAACAACAAAAAAAGAATGAAGTATTGATACATATTGATACATGCTACTGCAGGGATGAATACTGCCAACAATACCCTAAATTTATGTGAAAGAAGCCAGTCACAAAAGACCACATATTGTATTATTTCATTTACATTAAATGTCCAAATCTGGCAAATCTATAGAGACAGAAAGTAGATTAGTCGTTAGCAAGGATGGAGTGGTTGAGGGTGCAAAACAGAGGGTGACTATTAATGGTATTAATGGTCACGGAGTTTCTTTTTGAGGTGATGAAAATGTACTAAAATTGATTGTGATGACGGTTATACAACTCTGTGACTATATTACAATTGTACACTTTGAATGGGTGAATTGTATGGTATGTGAATTATATCTCAATAAAACTTTTATATTAACAAAAGTAAAAAAAAAAAAAAAAAAAGCCAGAGACAATACCAGGAAGCATTGATGGTCCAGAAGATCAGAAGAGTCAACAAGAATTATGTATTTATTTATTTATTTATTTGAGAGAGGGCACGGGCACGAGCAGGGAGAGGCACAGGAAGAGGGAGAGAGAATCTCAAGCAGACTTCCCACCCAGCACGGGCCCATCCCACGACCCTGAGATCATGACCTGAGCCGAAATCAAGAGTCAGATATTTAGCCAAGCGAGCCACCCAGAAGTCCCAACCAGAATTTCGTAGATCAACTTATTTACCATGCTTTTACGTACAACCTCTGTATAATACTAGATGAAAATCTGTTGTTTTTAGGCCTTAAAGTAAAGGAGCATCCATCAGGCACTTCAACAAACCATTCCAGTTGTGACAACAACTCCAGGAATCAACAAACAAGAGTCTTTTCTAAGACCAACCGCATGTCAGATTTTAGGCTAGGATTAATCTCCCTTGAGGAGAAAAGATTAATACTGTAATTACTGTGTTTCCTATTTTTCTGGGTGTTTCTAGTCTAGAAACAAGAGCCTGGTACTAATCTATTATGCCTCTGCTCTACTGGTCTCATGTCAGGTTTGGTTCCTTCCTGCAAAAACTGAGTGGAAGTCTCCCATCTTAATTTAGGGTAAGAGAGACACTGCACAAATGCGTTACTTTCTCCCTGCTTTCATGCCCATCAATTTCATGGGCTACTATGTGATAACTGAGCTTATACACAAAAGGAAAATTATGACCCAATAACAATAGCATCATTTTTTTAAAAATGATAAGACATTGGTTACTATTTTATAGTTTTCCCAAACCAAAAAGTCCTTTTTCTTCTCCCAAGCGTGCTTTTAAGGGCCTTGGTTTAAGGTTCTTACCTTCTCTTTGCCTGATGCTTTAAGTATGTTATTATCAATAGGTTTTTAGATATACCACAACCTTATGAAAATCTGAAACCAGCGGCTGGAGAGTGTGTGGAAAAGAGCTACAAAGACGCGACAAAGAGATCTCCAATTGAAGGGAAAAAGTAATGAGGTTTTTAATGTGGGGTTCTGCCAGTTTTTCTCTCTTCTACCCAACGTAATTAGACAATAACCTGCCCTTAGTTTATACTCTCTATAGATGGTCTCCGAAGCTGTCCTAGAGAGTTCTGGCTGAGCTATCCTCATCTCAAAAGTTCCATAATGAATAATTGTATATTATTTTAATATATATTACTTGAATGCAGTAAGAGCTTGTCACACTGTGAGATCCTTTTGCCCCAGTTACACTGTGTTTACTATGTGCTCCTTTCAGAGTCCCCTGCTGAGAATATCCAATTTTTTCCAAGAGGGGAAATTTTCGTATTTTTTTTTAATTTTTTTTAAATTTTCGTATTTAAATGAAAGTCCATTTCAGCACGGTGATTACTAAATACTATACGAAGCACCGTGGGGGTTCATAACGTAACGTAGACACAACTCTCAAGGATCTTAGAGTCTAATGAGTTGAGAAAGGGCACAAATAACTCAGATACAGAGGGGGGCAGGCCAAATGGCACCCACCAGCATGGGTGTTTAGTTCCTGATTTCCCAAAGCTCTCCTCCTGTGTTTAGTTCCAAGAGCTCCTGAGAATTTGAATAAAATGCAAATAATAATCAGTTATGTAAATATGAGGTCTTCTATTCACGGTTATATGCCTTTTTCCTCCAGTTTGATTTCCTGGTAAGAACAACACTCAAGGCTTCCAATACTCTAGCATTTAGGTCTCTCTTCATTGGGAGATTTATATCCTATAAAGGAAAGGACGATGATAAGGCTGAAAAGCAGAGGAACCTTTCAAAAGTAAGCCGGAGAGACTCTGATGGAAAACTACTTAATTCTTTAGGATCTGAAAAGAGCCAGGTGTTTTTAGATTCCCTCAACAGGTGAACGTCCTGCAGACAGCTCTCACAGAAACACAAGTAACACTCACCTTAAAATTCGCCAGTGTTGTACATAAATATTGGAGACATTCATAGACAAATGCAAAATGCCCAGCTCCCTTTCCACACCGCAGGACTAATGGAGTGTTCTCCTAAAACAAACAAGGAGGTTTCTCCCTGGTGGACTTACAGAAAAACGTTTCCTTTTAGGAGATGGGTAAGTGGGGCATGGGAGGAAAGATGGTTCTACAGACTCTTTGTCCTCTGGGTGTGAATGCCACCTATGTGCCACGTAGGTCCTGTCTGTTTTATTTTCTCACCTTCCTCTAATGCTTCAGCTACTTACCCCTAAGTAGCAAACCCATTATTCAGTTTGAAAGTTTAGTCTTTGATAGGCCAACTGGATAAAGCTTGCCGGTAAAGCCTAGCAAATCTAGTGAACCTCTAAATATTTTTTAGTTGCCCTGGTGTGGCAAAAAAAAAAAATCCCTGAACCCATATGAATTCATCTGTGTCCCTGATGGCAGATTGATTCTATCCTCAAGAAGTTTTGTTGAGGGGCACCTGGGTGGCTCAGTGGGTTAAGCCTCTGCCTTCGGTTCAGGTCATGATCTCGGGGTCCTGGGATGGAGCCCCACATCGGGCTCTCTGCTTGGCAGGGAGCCTACTTCCTCCTCTCTCTTTCTGCCTGCCTCTCTGCCTATTTGTGATCTCTTTCTCTCTGTCAAATAAATAAATAAAATCTTAAAAAAAAAAAAAAAGTTTTGTTGACATTTGTTTGCTCCTATCCCGAACCCCAAAGTAGACACGGGTTTCTTGTCCAGGAGCAAATATCAGAGGAACCCAAGAAAGCACGCACACAAGATATCACTGGGAGGATGTACCAAATATATCAGCCGTGGTGCCTATCCCACTCACAGTAGCACCTAGGGAACTCTCTGCTTTGTTCTAAGGGACCGTGACCTCACGGGGCTAGAGCTAAATCCGAGCCAGTCCGTAGCTTGGCTAGTGACCTAGCTGGGTCCTAGTATAGAAAGTTGATGAGTCTTTCTCTTGGAAATTTAAACTAAGAAATATTGAGAGGATAAGGGAATAAGCACCTCACTCTCTCAGTTTCTCTTGTCCGTAATGGGAACGGTAATAAAAGCTTTTACAACATAATGGAAATTAATCAGTTCTATTAAAGCACTTAGAACAAGACCTGGCGTGATAATAAGCCATAAATGCATCACCGCCACCATCATCTCCATTTTGAGTAGTTGTCTTCTGTTCAAAAACTTTCCATGAGAATGCACATAGTAATACATGTGTAATAAGCTACAAAATGAAAGTAATGAGTACTTTTTGTTCTTATATTACATATTTCTGTGCTGTTAAAATATTTTCATAATGTATGCATTACTTTTATGATTGTAAAAACTCATAGAAATTAATTTCAGATCATGACCTGAGCTGAAGGCGGTGCTCAACTGACTGAGCCACCCAGGTGCCCTGAAATTAATTCCTTTAAAAAAAAAAAAAAATCCTGGGGCACCTGGGTGGCTCAGTGGGTTAGGCCTCTGCCTTCGGCTCAGGTCATGGTCTCAGGGTCCTGGGATGGAGCCCCACATCAGGCTCTCTGCTCAGCAGGGAGCCTGCTTCCTCCTCTCTCTCTCTCTCTCTCTGCTTGCCTCTCTGCCTACTTGTGGTCTCTCTCTGTCAAATAAATAAATAAAATCTTAAAAAAAAAAATTCCGGGCTCCTGGATGGCTCAGTTTGTTAAGCGACTGCCACCGGCTCAGATCACAATCCAGGATGGATCCCTGCATCCGGCTCCCTGCTCAGCAGGGAGTCTGCTTCTCCCTTTGACCCTCCCCCCTCTCATGATCTCTCTCTCTCTCTCTCTCAAATAAATAAATGAAATCTTAAAAAAAAAAAAAAAAAGTCCAGCTATGGCTCCCTGTGGCCAAAAATAAAGCTCAAACTCCTTAGCACACCAAAGGCTGCCATGATTTATTTCTCTTTTTCTGGTTAAGATTTTATTTATTTATTTGAGAGACAGAGTGAGTGCATGTGAGCATGAGTGGGGGACAGTGGAGCGGAATGGAGGCGAGAGAGAAGCAGTTTCGCCGCTAAGCAGGGAGCCCAATGCGAGGCTCGATCCCAGGACCCTGGGATCACGACCTGAGCTGAAGCCAGATGCTTAACCAATGAGCCCGACCATGATTTATTTCTAACATACTTTTCTTTTCAGCCTCATCTCCTATAGTCAGAATTGCCTTGTCTTCCTTTTTTGCCCCCCTCAGCTCCTCATTGGTAATTCGTCTGTCTGCCCTTAGATCCACTCCCTGCCCTTCTCGCTTTGCTCTGAAAGCCATGTGAGCAGGAATTTTGTCTGTTTGGTCCCCTGTCATAGTCTGAGCTATAGGACCTATTTATTAGATGAGTAAATAAACTAATGACAATGCCCTTTGCTTCGGTCATGGAAGGCAGGGGGAGGAATGAAAATCATTGGAAGAACGATACCAATTCTGTCTCTTTCCACACTCATCTAACTTTCTCTCCCTCTAGCTTGGAAAGCTCTGGCTTCACGGGCCTTTCTCAGATTCTTGGACGCACTAAGATCTTTCCAAACTGAAGATCCTTCTCATCTTTAGATCTCGGCTTCAATGTTTCCCATTTTTCTCTCCCCCTTACTTGTTTCCTTCATCATGTTCATTAAAATGTGTAGTCACCTATTTGATTCCCTCTTTAGACTATGAGGTTCATTAGGGTTTGGGCCATGTATCCCTAAAATCTTTGTCTGCACATATCAGGTACTCACTGAAAAACAAAGTTCAAAAATTGTTGCTGAATGAGCCACAGATAAACTTGACTTCATAGTTTCCATCATGGTCTTCTGGGTTGTCCACTAGTTACGGGGGTCAAGCCAGAAAATAGAAAATTCCCTGACAGTGATACTAGGAATTTCCTACTTCTCACAGTTGTATTCAGACTGGAAGGTTTCCCCTCCCACCACTCTCTTTGCACAGATGAGACCCTGTTCATCAAATACCACTGCTTAGGAAGAGTTCTATGCTGTGGCCAGGATGGGACAGTTCTGTCAACCAATGGCTGAAATGAGTTGGAGAAGATGCTCCTGAACCAAGACCCTCTTTCACACGATCTGATTGCTGAAGGCAATTTCAAGTTAATTTTGTTAATTTCAAATAATGAGGCTTTTAATTATATGTGGGAGACATGGCATTAGTAGCAATTCAACTCCCATTCTTTCAAGGAGCTAAAGATTTAGCTTCTCCTCAGCCTTTTGGCTAAGATGGGGTGTAAAGAATTAGCTTCTGAGGCCATACATTCCATTATCAGGTTTTCCAAGAAATGAGAAAAACACTGAATTTTTTGAAGCTTAAGCCCATATTCTGAATCTGTTTTTCATTCCCACTTAACTTGCCTTGTTTAAAAAAAAAAAAAAAATCAAGTTAAGATTTCGACATTGACTAATTCCACCAATTACCAATATGATCTTCTCCAGAGCTAATAGCACCATCCTTCTTCCCCATGTTACATGGGCCATTTGACAATATTTTTTAATATACAAGGCACACATTCAATGTTTAATGAATCTTTAAGGAAGTACTGCTGTTTACCATTTTGTCTTTATGAAGAAAACTGACACACAATGACATTTTAATCCCAAGTTCTTTGTTTTATTTTTTAAATGAGTTCACTTTTGCATTCAGGTGCCTTGTAATACCTCCTTTGTCTTCCTTTTGGTAATACATGGTGCCACCTTCTCGCTCCAGCTCCAAGATGGTGCTTTTTAAAGGCAGTGCAAGCCGAAGTCGGAGTCCTGTGTGTCTCGCCCCAACGCGCAGGTGCATTTGCAGAAACCAACCCCCAGGGGTCAGAATTCACAAACTAGAAGTGGCCTCAGGCTTCCTTATTAGCTCAAGAGCCCTTCAGCTCTAGCCCTCTGGAGACTAACCTCTTACATGTTGCGAGAGAAGTGGGGTTTTCCCCAGAGGATTTTTGACTTCTCTTCACTTGGTGATAAAGGAGTAGGTCCGGATGACAAAGAATAAGACATGTCAAACCACTGTGGGTAGCTAACGAACCTTTGCATATTGCACAAAAATGTCCCTGACTTGACCATTTGGTAACTATTTTAGTATTTCCTAATCATTTAGCAATGAAGAACATTCTTTGCTGATGTGCCAACTTGGACCAGATAGACCCTCCGTTCACACTGACAGAATTCTTACTCCTTGTTATGGGACCACTAAGTGTATCTTCTTAGAGAAAAAACATGTTCTTAATACATTTTTAAAAAATTATAATTGAGAGGCCCCTGGGTGGCTCAGTCAGTCAAGCCTCCAACTCTTGGTTTTGGCTCAGGTCATGATCTCAGGGTCACGAGATGGGAAGCCCCCTGTCAGGCTCTGTGCTCAGCACAGAGTCCACTTGAGATTCTCTCTCCCTCTTCCCTCCCCGACCCCCACTTTCACTCCCTCTCTCTCTCTAATCAAATAAATAAATAAAATCTTTAAAATAAATAAAATAAAATTATAACTGATAAAAACTTCAGAAAACCATCCTCACGGAAGTACATTTCTATGTGATGTCAGCCAACAGAGTGTGGCAAATGCAAACAGGTGAGAAGTGCTTACGGTTTAAAATATTCATGGTATCAACATTTCCAGTTAACACTTACTACCTCTCGGTGGGTATTCCTGTTGAGAGAGAGTTGCTTCTCTAGCTGAGAGTGGGAAATGACTCCTTTGGGAAGAAACACAAGTCCCAGAGTTCCCCACATCCCAGGTGACTTTTGCCCATGGAAGGCCAAAGAGTGGGAGGGGCACCATGGGAAGGAGGGGTGGTGACCACTGGGCCTGAGGAACCAATGTGAACCCAGGCTCCCTTCCACTTCGAAGAATCCACCAACCTCTCTGGACAGCATCAGCATGCCAGACCCCTCTGGTCACCTCTCTCCTTTCTGTTCCACTCCTCAGATCCAATTTCCCCCCATTCTCCTCCTTCATAGCTCTTACTGCTATCCTGTCATGCCCTAGTTGATGGTAAAACAAAACAAAATAAAACCATGCCTTCATTACTCTCAGCCTAGACGGAGAGGTTCCCTGCCTTCTGTCTTGCACAGAGGGAAATTCTGCTCTCCCAGGGATAACCCCTTTTCCGAACTCACCTGAATAAAAGCTGCTCTGTATTTTCAAGCTCTGCTTCTGGGCAGAATTCTCCCATTTGCACTTCCGGGTCATTAACACTTCCCTCCGGCCCTGTCATTCTCACCTCTAACCTCACTACACCTTCACCTCAAACTCAGGGCTCTTGTGGCAAGGCTCTCTTCCAGAGAACTTCCATCTCCGTGCAAAAGACCATCCATAAAACACCTTGGTCTCATAGCACCTTGACCTTTCAAGACCACACCTGAAGTTTATTAGCTCCCTAGAATTACTCCGTCTCTGACATCTTACACTCAAATACCCACCCCCTGACCGCATCCTGTTCTTCCAATCACAACTTAGCTGCCACTCAACCAGACTGGCACTTCTAGTTCTGTATCCCACCCACTCTCTCTCCATCCTGTCAAACCCCTTTTGTGTTCCCATCACTCTTTTCTGCTCCCCCAGATTCCATGCTCAGTCCCTTCACTCTCTTACCCCTTGACCTACTTCTACTATCTCTAACGCCTCACCTGTGTGGGCTACTCACCTTCCCCCAACTCTTCCTTCTTCCATTTCCAGACTACCTACTCTTCCTGAGTGACTTCATCTACTCCCACAGTTTTAAGTACTAGTTACAAGCTGATGCTTCCCAAATATCTACCTCCAGCCAGATAGTTTTCCTAAATTCAGGAGGAGGTGCATCCCGGAAGGTCTACGGAATATTTCCACTAGCACTTGCAAACTCACTTTGTCAAAACTGAGCTAATCATCCCTCCCCCACAGTTGGAGTGGAAAGAATGATCCTCACCTCAGTGGATGGTACGCTGTGCACCTAGTCTCTCAAATCTAAAAGTCAAGTCATTCTGGACTTCCTTCTCTTCCTTTGCCACAAGCGTTCTTTCAATCACAAATCAGTGACTGATTCTCAAGAGTCTGTGGAATTCACCCATTCCATATCCTAAGGACCCTATTCATTTCCTACTTGAACTTGACATCAGGCTACTCTAGTTGCAAGCAACGGAACCTAGTTCTGGCTAATTTGTTATGAGAGATGTATATATATATCAGAAAGATACTGGGTAGTTTCCCAAAATGGAAGGAAAACTGACTAACTAGAACTTTGGAAGGCTAGGAACCAATGGCTTACAGAGGTAGAACGCCTCCTAAGGTGTACCATTAGCTTGTGTCTCTGTGTACCTTCTGCCTAATCACACTTTTGTAACCCCTCCCATACCACCTTCACACACTTGCTTTCCAAAACGGAAATCCCTCGTTCTTAAAATCTTTCACTGGCTAATCAGAGCTTTCAGAATAAAATCCCCAAATCCTTAGCAATCATGAATTGGCTTCTCTTGGTCCCAACCATGCCTCTCCCCCTCTTTCCTCCTCACACCAGATTCTGGGTCCTATGCCCTGCAGGTGCCAACCTCGCTCACATTCGGGGGCCCACTTCAGTAACGATGATCCTGACAGAAACAGAACTCACCTGGGATGGTTCAAGTGAAGATTCTCGAAGGAAAGAACCACTTTCAGAAGTATCGGAAGGGTTGCATGAATCGAGAAAGGAAGATGGACCCCTTATAGACTAGCCATGGTGGGAAGCCGTGACCAAACAGGGCTGGAAAGACAAGGGGAGGAAACAGAGCTATCAGAGCCCAGGGAGAGCTGAAGTCCCTGGGGAGAGGATCAGCCCTTCGGAAGGGTCGCCTTGGAAGATGCAACTCCTACCCCAGGGTTAGGATGCCCGCCATATCCCCACGTGGTCCTCTGCTGCTCTGTAGAATGCATATCATACCTCGTTTCATACATCAGTGTAGCGCTCGCTTACGTGTGACTTCTACATTTTTGGAGGACAAAGACTTCTCGCTTTAGCATGCCCCAACATACACAGCCCAGTATCCAGCACATAGAGTGCTCCACAGTATTTGCTGAATTAATGAGCAAATTCATTGATCCAACTAGTTTCACATTTTTTCCTCTTCTTAGAAAAGATTTTATTTATTTATTTGAGAGAGAGAAAGTGAGGAAGAGAAAGGACGTGAGCGGGAGAGGGGCAGAGGGAGAAGGAGAAGAACACCCCACCTCCCCAAACCCTACCCCCCCTCCCTCCTCCCTCCTCCCCCCTCCCCTCTCACACCCAGCCACCCCAGCCCAGGGAGCTGGAAGCGGGGCTCCATCCGGGAACTTCAGGATCATGACCTGAACCAAAGGCAGATGCTCAACCAACTGAGCCACCCAGACGCCCCAGTCACACATCTTTCAAAGTGGAATCTGATGGCAGCGGGTTTATGGGCAAAAGAGGGAAAGTGAGAATTGCAGGCAGAGTTTGGCAATAAGCTTCTGGAGATGAGAAAGGTACCACTCGCCCTGTTAGGCTCCTTCTGTCTCCAGGATTGGGTCTCCCAAAAAAATGTTTCATGTTATTCGATTAACATGAAAATAACCATTTGCGGAGTCTGACTTTCAATGGAAAACGTGAGCAAGAACCATACATTCATCCAGTGCAGAAGGCGAGGGATGGCATCTGTCTTCTCTGATGCGAGAAATGAGGGGTCCATGGGTATCAATGAGATTCTCAAAAACAGGAGGACAACCACAGCCAAGAGAGGAGAAATTAAGCTTAACTGAAAGTGAAGGGATCTCTCTTGTTCCATAAAGCTGGTATGTGGAAGTGACAGTGAGGTGTCCAGAAAGAAACAGAAATAAGTTGGCTCTCTGAAGGTAAATATAAACCAACACCTAATAGAAGAGATTGGAGATAAAGTTGCTACCTCTCGGGCCTGCAATTAGTTCACCTTAAGAAATGCGTAACTTTGGAGCTGGGATCAGGTGTGTCAGCAGCCAATGTCTGGAGCACAGGTAGGGCCAAGCTCGGGGAGCCCTCAGTTCTGAGAACCCAAGGTCCTTGGACCAAAGTCCAAAGGACCAAAGTGAATTTGCTTAGGTGTCATGGATGGTAGAAGCCAGACTGATCTCTCCTAGAACCATCTGCTATGGGCTAAATTGTGAGCCCCCAAAATTCGTTATGTTGAATGTCTAAATCTAGCATATATTTCTGACTGTATCTGGAAAACGAATCCTTTTTTTTTTAAATTTTATTTTATTTATTTATGTGACAGAGAGAGATAGAGAGGGAGCACAAGCAGGGGGAGTAGCAGAGGGAGAGGGAAAAGCAGACTCTCCCCTGGGCAGGAACCCCGAGGTGGAGCTCAATCCCGGGACTCCTGGATCATGACCTGAACTGAAAGCAGATGCTTAACCAACTGAGCCACCCAGGCGCCCCTGGAAACAAAATCTTTAGGAGCTAATTAAGGTTAAATGAGGTCATGGCGGGCCCTTATCTGATAGAACTGTAGCCTTACAAGAGGAAAAGGGAGAGAGATCTCTCATGTGAGACACAGGGAGAGGCCACAGAGAGAAGACAGCTGTCTGCAAGACAGGAAGAGAGCTTCTGCCAGGAAGCAGATCAGCTGGCAAACCTTGAACTTGGACTTCCCAGCCTCCAGAACTGTGAGAAATAGATTCCTCTTATTTAAAGCACCCAATCTGTGGTATTTTGTTATGGTAGCCCAAGCAGACAGACAACACAGGATATCAACTTGGGCTCTATATTTGAACTTTCCTATACTCTGAAACAAAGGGTTTTCTTATGCAAAATTGGTCGTTTAAGGCCATAACTTGAAGCCAGGGGACCCTCCATGAATCACCTTCTGTGATCCTCTGTAAAATGGGAATGCCAATCCCTGCTCTGCCAGCCTCACATCATTGCTGTGAGAACCAATTACACGAGAACACTGGAAAACCAGGCCTGCCGGGACGTGCAAGCATCCCAGGATCCGCCCTGCCCATCTCCGGGCCCAGAAGGGAGCCGCACGCACAGCAGGAATATTGGCTCCCAGTTTTCTTTCTGAAGCAGAACAAAAGGTTATCATAATTCCCACTTGGAATAATTAAACGGGGAAGCATTCAGAAGCAGCAGGAAAATTTCAGGCAGCTAATGCCGGGCGAGTCTCAAGTCCATGCAGGAGCCAAACTTGGAAC
>PISX010009920.1:0-73152 GCA_004024625.1 Mellivora capensis | reverse complement strand
TATTGTCTGAGACAATAAAAACTCCTCAACTGACCACAGCTGGCGGGGGGTTAGGGGGTGGAGGGTAAGGGGGTGGGGTGGGAGATGAAAGAAAAGCTACTTTTAAAATGTTCAACACCTCACCTGTTAACATAAGTGGGAGGTCTGGGGGCGCCTGGGTGGCTCAGTGGGTTAAGCCTCTGCCTTAGGCACAGGTCATGATCTCAGGGTCCTGGGATCGAGCCCCACATGGGGCTCTCTGCTCAGCGGGGAGCCTGCTTCCTCCTCTCTCTCTGCCTACTTGTGATCTCTGTCTGTCAAATAAATAAAATCTTTAAAAAAAAAAAAAAAAGAAGTGGGAGGTCTGGATAGACCCTAAGGTTATAAATGGGTTGTTTGCAAAAGTGAGTTTTCTTGGCCCATGCACATTTAACAAATATGTATTTGAGCTAAATCAAACTTCCAGTTTCTCTTGAAAACTGGATCTGGCAACGCTCAGCCTGCACCCCCCCCACCCCAAGCTATCACCATCCCTACAATCTCCAAATTTATCAGTCCACTCTACTCCCATTTTTTTTTTTTTGTCCAAACTAAGACTTAATAATGTCAATTGATCTTCATGTAAAATGCCCTTGCTTTTTCTTATATCTGGCCTTTTCATTAATTTATTCCTCTCTGGTTATTAACTATAAAGAATCTGGTGTAGATTTATTAGCATGTAATATTATGTAAATTTATTAGCATGCTTGGGAAAGTTGTAAAAATGTATAAGGAAGGAAGAGCACAGTTCAAAAAAAAAAGGTACTGTTCAAAGGGAGAGTGAAGCAGAGATGGAGAAAGCATCACACGAATTTTAAAGAATTAAACCAAGGGCATCAAAATAAAAATAAGCCAAATATTCTTATTGCATAGTCATCTCAGAAGTTTTAATTAACATTTTATATTCTCACACATACACCTCGACCCCTGCCAAGCCAACTGCTCCAAGAAAGTACCACGGAACAGGCTCTTCAGGCACAAGTACAAAGTAAGGTGAGCTGGGGAGGGTGGGGATTCGACCAGTCTCGCACACAGCCAGCTGGAACAGCCTTCTGGAGGCCACTCCAGTTAAACTTACTGAAGTTCTGGAAAGAGGCACAAAAGCAATTCTACTCCTAAGAACTTATCCTAAGAAAATGGAACACAAGGGCAAAGGCACATATTCATCTACTCTTTGGGTGTTCTTTTTTCTTTTTTTTAAGATTTTATTTATTTATTTGAGAGATAGAGCAAGCACAAGCAGGGGGAGTGGCAGAGGGAGAAGCAGACTCCCTGCTGAGCAGGGAGCCCAAATGCAGGGCTCAATCCCAGGACCCTGGGATCACGATCTGAGTCAAAGGCAGATGCTCCACCAACTGAGCCACCCTGGTGCCCCCTCTTTTGGTAATCTTAAAACAGCAGCTTAGTAGTTTTCTTTCCCTGATGTCCTATTTAATCTCTATATATAACCTTCAAGAATCAGTGCTCCATAGAAACATGAGAACTGAAATGTCACCTATTCATGTTTTCATCCTTTCAACCAGGCATTTCAATGACTATCTACCATGTCCCACGTCTGTGCTGGAACTCAAGATAATTGTTGCACATGGAGCTATGGCAGGGCGGGCATGGTCAGGAGACCATGGTGGAAGCAGCGCTGCACCTCTACATGGCCCAGTGACTACTGCTCTCCTAAGCACCCCTAGTTCTGGACGGTTGTGTCAATGTGATGGCTAATGGAATGGTTTCTCATTGGATAAGCTCAACCCAATCCAGCAAAAGCTGGGACACCCTAAAGAGAAAGAGGGCAGAGTTGGGAATTAGGAACTTTTCCTAGCTAAATTAAGACTAAACAAATAACATGTTAAAAAAAAAACAAAAAAACAAAAAAACAACCAACCAACCAACACTTCAATGCTTTAGTTTGAAGTTAGATGGTATTGGTTGATGTCTACAGCACTCCTTGATGCTTAGTTATTTACAAAATGACTGTGCTGATTTCCTCTATTCTAATTCTACTCCTAATTTATCTTATAGTTCTCAGTGGTATGTAAATATAAAGACAGCTCACTGTACTCACGGAGATAGAAGAAGTGCAAATGATTAAATGCATATGCTAAAGTCATGTCAATACAGTACAGAAAACTAAATTTTAGGGGTTTTTTCCTTATGCAATTAACTTAGAAACCACATGGAAATTAGCCAAGAAAGCAAGCTCAGAAATAAACAAGCTTGATTACAGAATCCAAGCCCCATAGATACCTATTCTATTACAAAATTAGAGTGCTCTAAATTCTTAACAAGGGTAGAAGGGAAAAAAACCTGAAAAAATTCTGGTTTGAGATGCATCCACTGAGCTGATATTTCTTTTCTATGTCACATGATTAACTACTGAAGGATTCATTAAAAGCAACAACAACAATAAAAAATCCAACAAAAACAAAACCCCCTCCAAACCAGATTTTAACAAGGAAAGGCACAGGAAGAAAACAGAAGCTACACCCAACAGACAACTTGAGAGTAGTTGTTGAAGATCAAGGAACTCATTTCATGGTAAAAAAGGAGAGGAGACAAGCCAAGGATTTAGGAGTCAGGGCTCCTCCAAGAAACCCTCCTAGTTCCAAGCATCTGGCCTAGAATGCCAGCAAGGAGGCGTTCCATCACCAGATTTGGGCTCTATTCTACTAGACAGAGTTCAGGCTAAGCCAGTGACCCATGTATGATGTGGCTTTCTTATGGTTAGATTAAGAGGTGGCAATTTCTTCTCCCCCTTTTAAAAACACATTAGGAGTGTTCACTACCGCACACAGGCTACGTCGGTATTGTGTGTAATATGTAATCCACAGATTGGGGAAAGGCCTGATGGTGAGAGGACTCAAATTGAAATGGACATCAGTGAAAACTGTGGATTCAGACTGGATGATAACTCTCAAGTGGCCTCTTGACTGCTCCTCAGTGTAGCAGCTGTGGTCTGGATGCTTCCTGTGGGGGAAAGAGTAAGTGAATGTGTGCTTTTACATATGAGAAACAGATTGCATTAGAAGAGAGAATCTTTGGTACTGTGTATAGGAAATGAGTTATGGGCCAGGCACAGAAGGAATATACTGGATAGGTCCCAATACAGGATTCCTCGTTTCTCACTTTATACTTGTGAGGGGAGCTGGCCAGTCTCCAGCTTTTATGAACTACATGGGTACACATCCCCAGTCCAAGCTGGGTAGAACAGGGGAGGGCCCTTGACCAGATTGTGAAAAGAAACTGAGCTCATGCCCCAAACAGCAGTGGGAGCTGAAGCTTTAAGGGTCAGTCATGATGTAGAGAGAGGCTGAGAGGAGAAGACGATCACATAGAAGCAAAAGTTACCGACAAAATGGATCTGTAGATTGAGTAAAGGATGGTGCAGATAGAGCATGCACATGAGAGGGAGACAGAGAGAGAGAGGGAAGGAAGCATCCTGAGGTGACTGGGTTCACCTGTTTCCAGTTTCTCCACAGGGTTATAAAAAACTATTTTCTCTACATGAAATGAATTGTTGTAACTTTTTAACAAAAAACTGAAAGCAATGAACACTGGCAAATAATTAAGATCTGCAAGTACGTGTCTTGCTTTCTTTATTTAGATCTTAGGCCCAATACTTGCCCAAATCTATCACCGGGAGAGCACCATCAGATCAACGTCAATGTGTAATTCGTTGTTTCTGAGGGGCACGGATAGTAAAATGACAGCAAGTTCAGAGTTTTAAATAAACAGAGAACCTTCCTTGCCTGCGCTAGACACTCCCCTCACTGAGCTTTTATTGCCCCTAAAGGCAAGACAAATCCAGTCAAAAGACATATTAATGCAAGATGACTTCTGTACTTTATGTAAGGGGAAAATTAACCAATTCAAGGTTATGATTCCCATAAAATCAAACCACACTAAATATGTCATCTAAAAAAAAAAGAAGAAGAAGAAGAAGAAGAAGAATGCCTAGAAGACAAACTTTGGTAACAGACAAGTAGATCTCTCAGAAGTGCCTTTTCTCCATGACTGCACAGCCTCAAGGGCCCTCCTCCTCGCACAGGACTTCCGGCTGGGGAGCTGGCAGACCACCCCACCTCACCCCATGACCTCTACATCCACTCCCAGTTCCCAAGTGGCACAGTGATCCCCAAGGCACCTGGCGGCTTCCTCCCAATATGGTTCCTCTTTCACCACCCACTGCTTCTCTCCAGGCTGTGTTAGGTTTCCCCTTTTATACCACGTGTGCACCAGCTTTGTCGCTGGGCTTAACACTTCAAAGGCAATCATGATGCACTCTGGCTTTCTTCTAGCTTCCCCCACCAGCTTTCAGTCTCCTTCACAAACTTCTCCACTACTTTTGCTCTTTCCTGAAAGGTGGTTATTTATTCCTCTGGGTTCTACCCAATGTACTCCTCTCTCTGAATTCTACAGTCTCCCTTGGTAGCCTCATTCATTCTTAAACCTCAAGAACCACCAATAGGCTGAAGACATACTGTGTCTACATCTTCTGACCAGATATTTGCAGTGAATTTCTACCTGGGTGAGCCACAGGCACCTTGAACTCAGTAAGCCCCAAACTGAGTGGATCATCTTCCCCTAAATGGTTTCAGTTCTATGTTCCTATCTTGGTAAAGGGCACCACCAACCACCTGTGTCAGAGATGCAAGCTTCTCCCTTAATTCTTCCCCCTCCTGATTCCCTCTGACCTATCCCCTCTTCCCTCCCCAAATTCTAATTCTAGGTTCTAAATCTCTCCACATCTACCCACTCCTCTTTCTCTCTTGTCCTGGCCCTAAGGAAGGCTCCCATCACCTCGTCTGGATGGCAATCTCTGAACTGATCACCTGGTACCCAGGACTGCCCCCTGCAATCCACTTCCTACAGTGAAGCTAGAGCTCCTTTCCTGAAATGCCTAGAGCAGATGACCTATCAGCGGCCTCCCGGCCCAAAGCCACCCCTTTTGTATTCTGCTCTGTGATGCTGGAGCTAGAAGTCAGCCAACCACATGTCCCAGACTCCCTTGCAACTGGCTTCTTGTTAAATTCTCCTAATGGGAGCCACTGTCAGGAGACTGGAAGGCAGATGTGGGGAAAATAACTCTTCCAACTCCTTTTGGACTCAGCAGCAGCCTATAGCTCTAGTTCCCCCTTGCTTTTAGCATTCTGGGTACTAGACACAAACTCTTCTTGATGACTAACACCAGCCATAAGGCTATCCCTCCCCAGAGGCCCAAGCACCTCCCTAGCAGTTCTATGGTGGTCTCCACTTTGAGCTTCTGGGTTTAGTTAATTAGCCACACTCACTGCCTTTTGTTCTCCCAAGCCCTAGGGATGGCAGCTGCTTCCTGAAGTCACTAATCTCTAGGTTACCTCTGCTTCCACTACTCACTCAGCCCTATTTCACATTGTGTCCAATGTGAAATACTAGCATCGTGTCTATTTTCTGACTGACCCTGATGGAGACAGAACTTGCTTTCCAGGAGATAAACCCTAAAAATGGTATTCTGGGATTGGGTCACTTACCCCTTTGACCTTAGATGACGATGACCTCATGGCTCCCTCTGGTACATTCTGTATGTAATAACTACTGTGATTTTTATAGAACATCTGCCATCACCTCAATGGCTCACTCCTGCCATCAGGAAAGTAGGTTTAATGAGGGTCTCAGGATTCTAGAGCTACTATTTCTCTCTCCAGGTTCCCTTCTGACCATTACTTCCTCCCCACCTCATGCTCCAAGCCCCACCCCTTCGGAGCTCCTTTCCATTTGAGAACCACTGTGCCTCTTTCACTCCCTTCAGGAGGCTCTTTCTCCAGTTTTGTATATCGTGTCCCTAATCTTCCCTGTTCACCTAGTTAACTTCTGCTTAGCTTCAAAAGCATTTTCTCTAAAAAGTCTTCCCAGATCTGCATGCACCCAGTGTAGCAGTAATGATGCTGCCTATTAACTCTGAGTATTTACTGTGTATTCCCCACAAAACCATGATTTCTGGGAAGACGAGCACTAAGTTTAACTTGTTCACAGTTTTAATTTCACATAGTAAGTGTTTAGTAATTGTTTGTTGAATGAACGCATGAATCATGAATGAGAAAGTACACATTAATTCCCATTATGGAGATCAGGAAATGCTTCTTTAAAAAGACAGAATTTTGT
This sequence comes from Mellivora capensis, assembly GCA_004024625.1. Lineage (NCBI taxonomy): Eukaryota > Metazoa > Chordata > Mammalia > Carnivora > Mustelidae > Mellivora > Mellivora capensis. Next base: position 66,999 of record PISX010009920.1, on the reverse strand, counting down.
ACTGGGCCATTCTACCCAATTTCTGGCACTTAGAAATTTTATAGAAAATATTTTCCTGAACTTCCATGTACTCCCTAATGAAACAGATAAAAAGATTTATTTTTCTTTTAGGGATATCCACATTCTCAAGTAGCTCTTGGAAAATAAGCTTCTTGGGAATGAAACTTCTATCTTTGGGATTTATCCATAAGCCAACCACCTAGATAAAGCTAACTTAGAAATATAGCAACTAAACTCCCTTGGATGTTTATCAGCTCATATTCTCCCCTTTTAGAAGGCCTAGCCTGCTTCCAACATCTGTTCTAAAATAAAATGTATACTGAGACTCCAGTAAACTTACTATATTGCTTTCCTTTCAAAAATCTCACACACGGGACGCCTGGGTGGCTCAGTTGGTTGGACGACTGCCTTCGGCTCAGGTCATGATCCCGGAGACCCGGGATCGAGTCCCGCATCGGGCTCCCAGCTCCACAGGGAGTCTGCTTCTCCCTCTGACCTTCTCCTCGCTCATGCTCTCTCACTGCCTCTCTCTCAGATAAATAAATAAAATCTTTAAAAAAAAAAAATCTCACACACACCAGATTTTAGAAACTGCTTTAAACCAAGTATGTTATAAACCTGAACATTACTTTCAGAACACAGTAAGTAGAAAGGAAAGTGCTTCGATGAGGTAAAAATCTTTATATTGATCTCTATATAGATTTACTCTATAAATTAGAGATGTGTTTCCATATTTGGAACCCATTCTCCCTCTCCAAATAGAGAAAGAGCTAAGTTTTCCTACAGTTTTTTAACTTCATGGGTCACAGTACCATATCTATATGAATTTTAATTCTCAAAACATATCTTTAATACTTGAAATGTATTTATGATGAAATACATCAAACATCAGCCAAAAACTTCCAGGTTAATGTTTTTTAATGCTTCTTGGCCAGCAACCAGACTTGTTTCTGCTGAGTAAACATAGCAATATTTTGCAGTTCAAAGGTTTTAGTCCTTAGAAATTTGTTAATCATTTACTATTTTTTCCTCTTGATCTCTTGGTGACAAAAATATACTTAGCACAAGTCAATGATGGCACAGATTTCTCCTTATTTATTTTCAGGTGATTATATTAGGACTACCCTGGCATGAGGTTAAAGCAGCATAGCAACACAAAAGAAGAAATCATTCTTTGTTTTTTTGTTTTTTTTTTAAGATTTTATTTATTTATTTGACAGAGATCACAAATAGGCAGAGAGGCAGGTAGAGAGAGAGAGAGAGAGGAGGAAGCAGGCTCCCCGCTGAGCAGAGAGCCCCATGCGGGGCTTGATCCCAGGACCCTGAGGATCATGACCTGAGTGGAAGGCAGAGGCTTAACCCACTGAGCCACCCAGGCGCTCCAAGAAGAAATCATTCTTTAAAGTGGTTTAGCTTTTCAGGGTAGAAAAGTAATGATAAAAAAAAGAAAGGGGGGACTATTCGGGGCTCTGGGTGGCTTAGTCATTAAGTGTCTGCCTTCGGCTCAGGTCATGAACCCAGGGTGCTGGGATCAAGCCCCAAATTCGGTTCCCTGCTTGGCAGGGAGCCTGCTTCTCCGTCTCCCATTCCCCCTGCTAGTGTTCCATCTCTCCCTGTGTCTCTGTCAAATATATAAAATCTTTTAAAAAATGGGAATATTCTCTTGATTTTGAGAGTAGATCAAATACCTGGCCCTGCCCCTTTTCTCCCTGCCTTCCTGACTCCCACCAAATTCCTTGGTAAACATGCAATTGTCAGCCTCAATGGGCTTGTGCTACCTGAATCTCTCAGCTGAGTTTCCCTGGTCACATACCAGGAAATCCATTTAAAACAAGTCCCCAAATCCCTTCTGTTGTGAGTTTCAGTTAAATCTCAACTGTCTCGTTCTTGGCATCACATAGAGCTCCCTTGTTTCTCTCTTTTCAAAAAGGGGAGGGAAGGGACAGGGAGAGAAAGGAGCAGAGACAGCCCCAGCACACACAAAGACACCGGAACGAATGGGAATATACCCTTTCGGAAAACAGACAGCTAAAGATGTCAAAGTACAAAGTAAAAAAGTGTAGGCCATAATTCAGTGGTAGTGCTCTGAAGCCAGCTTGCCTGTGGGGTGAGTCACAATTCTGACTACTGTTTCTCTTTGACCTTATCACGTGATTTGCTTCCTTGTGCCTGCCTTGATCCCCTCATCTGTAAAATAATATAAGATATATATATACATATAAAATAAATTTAATATGTTTAACTTTATCTAAATATTAATATTTAAAATAAATATTAATAAAACGTTAAAATCTATTTAAATGATAAATATTTATTTAAGATATTAGATATATTTAAAATATAAAAATTTATATTTTATGTAACATATAAAATAATTAAATAATATTGGTATTAATACCTGCCTCATAATTACTGCTGGTCATGAGGAGGAAATGACATTAATTTATGCAAAATGTTTAGAACAGTACCCACAGTGGATGATTCAGTAAGTGTTACCTATTATCATTTCCACTGTGTCCTGAAAACGTTAACCTGTTCACACAAATTAAAGAAAATTGAAAAAAAAAATCAATAAGGAATCAGAGCTATGAAAGAAGAAAAATGGCAAGAAGATGGGCACAAAGGAGAGAAGCACTTAGGTCTGATGAGAAAGGACACTGAACACAGATGCGCAGACGAACCAGGGGTAAGAAGAAATTAGGCCAAGATGGAAACAAATTTAAGGGGGAAGGAAGCAGGGACTTCAAAGGAGCTTAGTGATGCAATCACAGAGTCTTCACACCTGAAAGGGCTCTAGTGTCCTGCTTGGCCAGGGTCTTCCACTAGCGCTCCTCCTGGGCCCCCACAGAAGCCGCTCTGAAGATGCACAGAGGGAAGTCTCATCATTGCTTCCCATCTGCCAGCTACAACAGCTCACAGCTCCCCTTTTATCTGCTCTATTTGCTCCTAATGTAAAATATGATTTCTTCAACTAAAATGTTCTATTTCTAAAGAAAAAGAGGAAAAAATAAAAGCACAGGAGGTCACTGATCTAGTCCAACACTCTCAATGGACAGATTAGGAATCTGAGGCCCAGAGAACAGAAGAGACTTTGTCTGAACTCGCACAGCATCTCTGGGACAGAAGCTGGAAGGAGCAACTTCCTGACTCACAGGCCAGAATCCTTTCCCCTCTTGCCCATGTGCATGATTCTCACCACCCCCTCCCCTCAATAACAACACTCACCTCTCCAGGGGCTCACCAGCTGCAGCCAGTACACCTCCTGGTACTTCCCAAATGTATATCTGACACCGTCACCCACATCTTTACTCTCCCTTGTTCCCTCTGCCATCTACTCACCTCTCAAATTCCAGATTAAACAGCAAATCTTTCAAAATTCCAACTCAAACCCCCTCTATGGACACTTTCTTTCTCCCTTCTATACCTAATTCTTCCTTCTCCATCCAATCAAACTAGCCCTTAATCCTACTAAATAATTTGCAGCTTCTATCAGAGTACCCACAAGATGTTATGGGATGTATTTGTTTTCCTGTGTTCACTGACTAGACCATAAACTCCTTGAGATGTGTATCAAATCTCATTACGATGCATTTTCTATCCCCAATCCAGAATGGAATGTACCAAGCTCAAGAAGCATTACACATATATTTTAAATAGTTTTAATTCTTTTAATTACAAAAGCAACATAAAAATGCATAGAGTTGAAAATAAAAGGTTCCTATAAACCCACTCATGGGAGATAACTATTAATCATATGTTGTACATTCTAGACTTCTTCCTATGAATATATAATTCACACAAAGAAAAAAATAATTAATTTCAATTATGTTGAGTTGTTATAAGTACTGTACCTTCTAATGTAATATGTTATTTCTTTATACAAATATGTCATATTTGACCACCATCCTATTAATGGATATTCACACTCTTCCCAACTTTTCAATGGTTAAAAAAAAAACCAGACATCCATTGTGCATCAGTGCAAATACTTATGAAGAAATTCCTAGAAATTGATACATATTTAAAATGTTGATAGGTATATGCAATACCCCTCCATAGTATTGTATTAGTGGTATTTAATCCTCCACCCTGAGTGTATGAGATTACCTTTTTCCTGTCCAATATTGGGTATTATCAGTCTTAATAGTCTTTGCCAATCTGATAAGTGAAAATGGCATGTTATTAAAATGTGCATTTCATAGGTTATTAATGAGGCTGATAATCTTGTATAAGGTTGTCAAGAAAGTGGGGGAGGCTCTTTTAAGCAAAAATGAATTTCTTTCAATAATGTCAAAATAATATGTTCTTATGCAGGAGTTGGAGATGAGAAGTAAGCCCTTAAGTGTTTTAGTGGTTGATCTAAAGATTGCAGGAATATTGGGAAGAAAGGGAGAATTGCTTCTCGATAGCTGTAAAAAATCTCTCAGCTCCAGCTAACCTAAGAAAAACAGAAGCTCTTTCAATCAAGTTGGATATTAATGAAGAATAACTACTACTGGGGTAGAGACCATGACCTCTTGATAGAAGTCTATGTATAGACAAAGCTTGGCTACTCTGGGGTGTCAGGACTCACAAAATTGTGAACAATTTGAATTTAATAAATATCTATTCCAGGCAAAGCAGATACTAAGGATGTAAATATTGCTAAGTCCCTGACCTTGAAGAGTTGCCTCTTTATGGTTTGTGGTAGTATTATGTTATCCTAGCTAAAAATTCAAATAATGATCCTTGAAATGACGGCCGTCAATATTCAAGAGATAAGAAGCTCATCTTTGGTCACTTCTAAGAATTGGCAAAAACATTACTGCCTATGGGAGAAAACAAAAAATGCTATACACCTGGTTCTGCATGCTCCTTGTTCTTACACTATGAATACATACCCCTTTAAGTCACATAATGTATGAAAGGTAGCTTCGTTCTCTTCATAATTAGTAACTCTTAAAATCATACAATCAGAATATCCTTTATGAATGAATCATTATTATTATTCATCTCCTATGTTATTTTGAGACAGGGACCTTAAGTCTCCTGGCATTCTATCCAGGCCATTAATCACTGAAGTCCTTGGTGGGAAGAATCTAATCCACACAGGCAGATGTAGAGAGACAGACTGTTGTTACAAGAAAGAACAAGAGCCTCTGCCTCTGGATTCACATCCTTACCAAATCACAGGCCATAAACTGCCAGGGCCTAAACTATCTGAACATTTTTAAAAAATTGTAAGTATATTCTACAAACTTTAAAGAAATTCTATCAGGGTTATATGGTGACATCCCCAAACATTAATAAGCAGGAAAACATTTGTAAGTTGTACCTAAAACAGGCTAACATATTAGCATGTTTGTCCTAACACCTAAGTCACTGTTGTCTACACAGATCCAATCATAGAACAGGGTTCTCTCTGCTAGAAGTTGGGCTGTGTTTACCATTTGTTCTAGCTGTACCAGCAGCTTCAAATTGCTCTAGTGTACTGTTTTTGTCTTCCCTCTCAGCTTCGAGCTCTCCTAGGTACTACTGCTAGGAGACTGTCTGTGTCTTACAAGTCTTTTAGCAACAATCTGCTGTTACTAAACTGGAGTCCTGTTGGATAGTGGTAGGGTGTGGAGAAAGAAGGAATTCTGTCTAATCTAAAAATGTCACCTCTTGGGCACCTGGGAGGTGCAGCTGGTTGAGCTTCTGACTCTTCGTTTTTGGCTTGCATCATGATCTCTTTGCTCAGTGTGGAGTCTGCTTGAGATTCTTTCTCCTCCTCTATGGACCTCCCACTTGTACACTTGCTCTCTCTCTCTCAAATAAACAAATCTTAAAAAAAATTTTTTTTTTTACATATCCTGTCCTTTGACCATTCTACCCATGAGTCCTATCTAAACCCTTAGGTTTCCTATAACATTTTATTCTTACCCACTACATACCATATCTTGTACATCCCAAGTTTCTTTCTTAGCCCACTTGTGAGCTCCTCTGGGGCAGTATTCATGTTTTAGTACTTTTTATATCCCAGAAGAAAGCACAGATATTCAATAAATATTGTTGGTTATAATGAAAAAGTTCTTTTCTTTCAATAAACTAAGGATTCCATGCCATTCTCTTCTTGCTTGCATGGTTTCTGATGAACAAGCCACAGTAATTATTTTACTTGTTCCTCTATAGTTAAGGTATTCTTTTTCTTTTCTGACTTCCCTCATGATTTTCTTCTTTGGTTTTCTGCAGTGTGAATAAGTTATGCCTAATTGTGTTTGGGGGGTAGGGAGGAGTACTGTGGTAAAATGGGAAATATATATTTCATCTCTGTCCTCGTTCTTAGCACAGAACTCCAAAAATCCTTGGAATTTCCTGAGTGATAGGAGTGTCTTGTAATTCATAACAAGCCCCTTTCAACAATACCTGAGCTTATACTAATTAGGTGACTCCTGTGGTTCCCTAGAGAGGTTCAGGATTTGGGTTGGTTGCCAGAAAGACCAAGGCATGATCAGAAGGTTGGAACTTTCAGCACTCCACCCCCTCACCTCCAGGGATGAGAAAGGTTAGAGACTAAGTTGAATCACCAGTGGCCAGTGATTTAGCCAATCATGCCTATGTAATGAAACCTCCATAAAAACTCCTAAACAATGGATTAGTGAGCAGGTGGAAGTGCCAGGAGGGTGGCACTCATGGAAAGGGCATGGAAGCTATGTGGTAGGTGCCTCTGTCTGCCCTGTGCATCTCTTCATTTTGCTGATCCTGAGTTGTATTCTTTATAATAAACTGGAAATTATATGTACTTTCTTTCCTGAGGTCTTGTAAATTATTCCAGAAAATTATACAACTTAGGGAGAGGGGTCATGGGAACCTCCAAATATATAGTGGGCTGGGCAGAAATGTGGGTGGCCTGAGTACCTATTTGTGGCCACCATCTGAAGTGGTGATAGTCTTGTGGGATTGAGCTCTTAACCTGTGAGGTCTAAGATAACACCAGGAACTTGTGTCAGAATTGAATTTAATTACTGGCTACCCAGTTGGTATCAGAGAACTAGAGAATTGGTATGGGTTGGGGGGGGGGGAGTGGAATCACATATTTGGCACCAGAGGAAAAACCCTCAGGTATTTATCTCTAAGCCTCCTGGATCTGTGGTTCAGTGTCTGTCATTAGTTTTGCAACGTTTTCAACCATTATTACTTCAAATATTTCTTTTCCTTTCTCTCTTCCTCTTCTGGCATTCCAACTACACATACGCTACAACTTTGTATACTGTACTACAGACTCTGGATGTTCTGTTTAATTATTATTATTCTTTCTCTTTGCATTTCAGTTTGGAAAGTTTCTGTTGATTGATCTTCAAGTTCACTGATTCCTTCTTTGGCAGTGTCAAGTCTATTTATGAATCCATCAAAGGCATCCTTCATTTCTTACTATGTTTTTGATTTCGAGCATTTTATTTTGATTCTTAAGAGTTTTAATCTGTCTGTTAACTTGCCCATCTGTTCTTGCAGGTTTTACACTTTTTCCACTAGAGCCCTTAACATAGTTCTTTTAAATTCCTTGTCTGATAATTTTAACATCTCTGTTATATCAGAGTATGGTATTTGCTTGTTACTTTGTTTCTCTAGACTGTGCTTTTTCTTGCCTTTTACATACCTGGTAATTTTTTGTCAATGTGGGACATGCTATATCAGTTGACAGGAAGTGAGGGAAGTAGGCCTTTAGAATAATGATTTATGTTCTTTTTCTACCATAGTGACTATAACATAGGCAGAAGGTAGTATTATCTTTCATAATAAAGCATATTCTTGAACTTATTCATCATTAGTCCCTATTTGAAGATCCACCTTCTTGGGTCTAAAGCATACATGTAGAGTCACTCAGTTATTTTCCCAGGCTACCACTTGCAAACAGTATCATTAAAGCTACCATGAAAGGTGGGCTCACACCACCAGTCAAAGTTACAGAGAGCAGTAAACTATTCACATTACATACTAGCTGCTTTTCTTGTAACCCAAAATACTGATATTTGGTGAGGATATTCTCTAAAGCCATATCCTGTAAGCAGATGAAACTGGGCTAATACATTTGGGCCACTATAATGTAATTTAGTCCAGTGACGTGAAATGCAGAAAAACTTAACACCTTCACTATAAATCATCACAGCCTATTTTGGGAGAAGATAATCAGCTCCATTTTTCCAACATAAAAACTTAAAAATTTTTAAATTTACTTTTATGACAAGGAAATCTCTACAGTTGAGTTCTTCCAGTTTTCTAAGCCCTGTTAAAGAAACAACAGTTCTTCACAGAGGCAGTCAAAGTTAAGTAACAAGCCAGCACCAAAATGTTCATATAGATTCTTAAGTGTAAAGGCCAATCAAAGTGTGAAGATGATCCTCTATTTCACTGACTTTTGGCAGAAGATTTATAAACTGACAAGAAGTGAGAAGAGCAAGCTCAGAGAAAAGTTCTGGCCAGTTTTTTCAAAGTCACCTCTCAGATGGCGTAAGGAAAGACCAGTTGTTAACTTTAAAAATGAAGGAAAACACTGATATAACCCTACTGTTGCTCAAAGGAATATATATGCCCATAATCACAAAGAAGAGTGGAGCACTCTTCCTGTAAAATATCTTCTTCCTTAGCCTTCAGTGTTCTAAATCCTGTTAAGTCACCTGTTTATTGTTACCACTATTAACATGTGCTTTTATGAGGGAATATAACAAATTTCCAAGGGAAAGATTTCAGCTCTAATTTTATTAGGAGAAATAAGCCTTATTATGGATATGTATGAGTCTCTTTTCTTTTTTTTTTTTTTTACGATTTTATTTATTTATTTGAGAGAGAGACAGTGAGGGAGAACATGAGAGGGGAGAAGGTCAGAAGGAGAAGCAGACTCAATCCCGGGACTCCAGGATCATGACCTGAGCCAAAGGCTGTCACTTAACCAACTGAGCCACCCAGGTGCCCTGAGTCTCTTTTCAAAGAATTTCCAGAGCCTTCAGTGAGTCAAATAAGACCTAAGATACAAATCTAGCTATCAGGCAGAAAAAGATTAATCTCTTGTTCTTTTGTTAAGTTGAGCCATACACTACATATCACAGGAGATGACTGTTGTCAAGAAACCATAGGCATGTGGTTCAGTATCATCGGCCAGACATAAGCGCTATAAGTACTTTTTGGACCAGGTCAAGAAACACCCTGCTACACTCACACAACAAGCATGTACCATGCCAGCACTTTCCCTCTTTAGCCTCATGGTGGGTGACTTCTGTTACTGGCCAAAGCCAGGCCAGTGTCACAAAGTTAAATAAGATGAAACATCACAAGAATTAAGAGCAACACAATGGCAGCAGGAAGTGATGTTAGCCATGGAAAGAGCTATTCACCAGGCATGAAACTAGTTCAAGAAGCTCTTCCAGTGTAAGAAATTTAAGGGATCAATTGATCAAACATTTATTGAGACAGACATAATGTATAAAGCACTGTGCTATGCTCTTGGGTAAGGGACTTGGGGAAAGAGTACAAAGATAACTGAAGTGTGGTATCTACCTCTAAGGAGTACAGCATCTCAGAAGACAGTAACAAGGACAAGCCAGCAGTAACAAGGACAAATGGGAAAAATAGAGAAAATTTAAGAGGGCGATTGGTAATGAGCTAAAGAAGAAGAACACAGCTGATCTTCCAATCCCAACTTGAAATGCAGTGATGGGCCAAATGAAGTGAGCCATGTAATCTGCTGAAACTAAAATACAGTGAACAAGATTTTCTCAGGTTACACACACTAATTCCCTCTTCTCACTATCTACCATTCGCAATACTTGGTAAAGTAACTGCTTTGACAACCCTTCCACTGTGGGTCTAGCTCAATGGAATTCAAGGGGAAAAGGGCATCCATTCAACTTGCTCCGGAAAATCAGCAATACCTGCTAAACGTTCCATATTAGAATTACAGACATGAGGAGAAGGAAGGCAATACTAGGTAGGACTGCATTCTGGACTTTTGTGGCTGACTACTTAAATAAATTTAAGGGGTAAATCCTACTGGATTAAGAATCATAGAGAAACAACACTTAAAGCCTATGATGTTCTTCTCAGCTCTTGGAAAAAAATCACTTTTTCTTTAAGCAAGTTGCCTTACATTTTTTGTTACCTCCAGCTGACAGTCCCATTTGTTTTTGTTGTTTTAAACAACAACTCGTTTTTTTTTTTTAAGATTTTATTTATTTGTTTTGAGAGAGAGTGAGAGAGCACAAGCAGGGGAGCAGCAGGCAGAAGGAGAGGGAGAAGCAGGCTCCCCACAGGGTAAGGAGCCCCATGTGGGGCTTGATCCGGACCCTGGAGTCATGACCTGAGCTGAAAGCAGATGCTTAACCCAGGTGCCCTGACAGTCCCATTTGAAACAGTCTGGTCACCTAGAGTTGTTAGCTCTTTAAGGTTACAGTTCATATTTCTTTCCTTTCTAGGTATGCCTTGTAACACCTAGCACAAGGCAGGTACTAAAATATCTGAGGAGAAGAAAGGAAGAAAAACCAGGGATCAGCTAGTACTCTGGACTCTGCCCTTCGCCGTTGGGGGTACAGAAAAGTCACAGATCTCTGTAAGCAATGCACTGTGGGTGCAGTAATAAACTCACAGCAGGAACCTATAAGCACAATAACCACCATCATCCAAGAGTGTGGATTCTGCCATTCGGGTGGAAACAACTGGGTCCAATATCCCCAGTGAAATAGAACTAAGGCACTGAAACTGTCGTCTTTGTGTCTCTCATTTACCACACACAGTGCTGGTAGTATTAGTTAGGGAAGACAACTCACTGCTCAAATAGATCCCAAAATGTATAATGGCTCAAATACCTCAGAACTGGGGGACAGGATGAGGTGTTCCTCTTCCTCCCGCTGAAACAGGGATTGAGGCTGACGGGCTCAGCCATCTTCATCATGGTCACACTGTGGGCTAGAACTCAGTCATAAGGCTATACCTAAGTGCAAGGGAGGCTGGAAGATATATTCTTGTTGTGGACTCAGGAAGAAGAAATCATGGATTCTGGTGGGTAGCCAACAGCCTCTGCCACTGTATCATGTGGCCTTTCCTACCTCTTCTAAGCCCCCCCTTGCTGTATATATATTATACACACACACGGAATTAAATGTGTTTCTATATAGTATTTTATACATATATATTTATTTATAAACATATGTATATAGTAGTATATATACTTGTACATGATAAACTTTGGTACCATCTAAATAATAAATGCCCAGTACCTTCACACAAAGATGACTGAAACCTCATATTAAGGCCCAGATGATGCAGCTCTTGAAGAAGCTTTGCTTAGCTTCCTCCAAGACAGTTGCCTCCAGACGAAGGAGGTAAGTCCTCCTGGGTCCACACTGCCATTAGGGCCCTTATCAGGATTCACCCAAAAACTGCCTTCATACTGGGTTCATGTTCAAGCTGAAAAATGCTAGTACAGCATATGAATTCCCATATGAAGGTTGGAAAATGCTAATATTTCCTTGAGACCCTAACTGATTCCATTTCTGGTTAAGAAGCATGATGTCATACTCTGCACTCTTATCACCAGCACCTGCAAGTGGCTTCCTTCAGAGATCAGTCCTTCCCAAAGAAAGCATATTTCACTTTGACGGCATTTTACACATTAAGCAATGCATTGAAACTACGCTCTGCTGGAATGTGGACACTGTGCCCTTGGCTAACACACTCTCAGGTTAGCACAGCACACCTGCCTCCCACAATACCTGACTAAAAACCACACCTCGGCAAAGTGACAAACCAGCATGTTGTGGACCTTTCAGAGTTCACTTCAAATGTTAAATCACTGACGTGCAAATGCCCTACCACACACCACAAGAACGTGAGGTTATATGCTCTTCGGGAAAGGTATTTGTGATTTACCTTGCTGTCCTCCACAATGCCTTGGATACACAATCATTCCATAAACATTTGCTGAATGAATACAGTCCCTTTATGTTTTCATTAGTCATTAATAAGTCCTCCACATGTGTCCACCTAAGGACACCCAGCTGTCTGACTCACACCAGACACACCCTTGCTAACAGGTGTGGTAAATGCAATGTGGCTGAGATAGTGACAGTGCTGGTGGTGCTTTCGGCAGCACGATCAGCCACAATGTGTAAAGCACTGTGCTATTTCATGTCGGTGGGTCCCATCAGTTCACCATAAGGAGCACAAGACCCTTGATCCTCATATGGGTCCCTTACCCCTTGGGACTCTTCCTACCTCCCATCCCTGTTTGGATTTCCTTCACAGTTCATATCTCCACCTGACATGTTTAGCTTATTTGTGGAAGCTCTGTGAGGGTATGCTGTCCCCCATCCCCAATACTGCCTGCTACATTAGAAGTGCTCAGGAGATACCTGTGGAGGGAATGGATGAAATAAAGAAGATACTTGGATTCTTTCTTTTAAATATGAAGATTTTTAGCTACAAAATAAATGATCCCTGCAGTGCTTCAGAATATTCACATTCTTTTTAATAGTGAGACCATCTCAAAAAGAGGTCTCATTGATAAGTCACTTTTTATGTCATACAGCAGGATTTCCAGAAACTCAAGTAGTAGTCATGCCATCTTAAGTCCCCAAATAAAGAAAGAAATCTTCAGGATTGGACTCCCTTTTGGCAGTCATTCACCAAACAAGAACCATTCCAGAGTCTTGCCCATGGAGCTAGCATTTGCACCCAAGGTGTGAAGCCAGACAGGGGGATGGGAAATTCCTTCTGTTTCAGAAAGAAATTTGCCTGAGCACCACAGGAACAAAATGATCAGACCCTGGACCCACCTTTACTCATGGGAAACAGCCACAATTCATTTAAAAATTAAAAAAAAAAAAAAAAGGTTCAAGTTAAAGTACTCAATTTTCTGATAAATTACTTTAGGTTGTTAAGAAACCACTGACTGTTATGGAAAACAATATGGGAGTTCCTCCAAAAATTAAAAATAGAACTACCATATGATCCAGCAATTCCACTTCTGGGTATTTATTCTGAAGAAAATGGAAACACTAATCCAAAAAGTTATCTGCAACCTCCACCCCCTGTTTACAATAGCAAAAATTATTTACAACAGCCCAAAATATGGAAACAACCTAAGTGTCCATCAATGGATAAATGAATAAAGAAAATGTGATACATATATACAATGGTATACTATTAAGCCATAAAAAGAAAGAAATCTTTCCACTTGTGACAGTGTGAATGGACCTTGAGGGCATTATGCTAAGTAAAACAAGCAGACAGAGAAAGACAAATACCATATGATCTCACTTATATGTGGAATCTAAAAAAAAAACCAAGCTCATAGATACAGAGAGCAAACTGGTGCTTGCTTGGGGGAGGGTGGGGAATAGGGTTGAGGGGGGTAAAATGAGTGAAGGGGGTCAAAGGGTACAACTTCAGGTTAGAAAATAAAATAAGTTATGGGGGCTGTAATATACAGCATGGTGACAATAGTTAATAATACTGTATTGCATATTTGTTTTTTTTTTATTTTTTAAGATTTTATTTGTTTGCCACAGAGAGAGACAGAGAGTACAAGTAGGCAGAGTAGCAGGCAGAGGGAGAGGGAGAAGCAGACTCCCCACTGAGCAAGAAGCCTGACGTGGGGTTCCATCCTGGGACCCCGGGATCATGACCTGAGCTGAAGGCAGATGGTTAACCGACTGAGCCACCCCGGTGCCCCTCTATACTGCATATTTGTTATATGTCAATTATTCCTCCACAATAATGAAATAATATAACATATAATCTTTTTTTTTAAATTTTATTTATTTATTGGACAGACAGAGATCACAAGTAGGCAGAGAGGCAGGCAAAGAGAGAGGAGGAATCAGGCTCCCTGCTGAGCAGAGAGCCCGATGCAGGGCTTGATCCCAGGACCCTGGGATCATGACCTGAGCTGAAGGCAGAGGCTTTTACCCACTGAGCCACCCAGGTGCCCCAACATATAATCTTTTGAAATAGAATATCTCAAAAAGAGATCTCACAAGCCACTTGTATTAACTGTATAATAATTGTATAGTATATGACTATATTATATATAAGTACATATGTAGTTAATATAACAAAGAGCTCTTTAAAATTCTATTGAAATATATTAATACAAGTAAATGGAAAGCCAAAAGAAATCACTGAGATGTTATTAATTTGCTAAGCTACTGCTTGATGAAACTTTAAAATCCACGTTCTATTTAATTTTTGGCTTTTGGAGAATAGTCTCTAAATGGCAATACTGAGCCGACTCATTCATTCTTCTATTGACTCTCAAACAGTAATTAAATAACACTCCTAAAGTAATGGTAAAAGATACTCCCAGCCTTGAGAATGTGTAACAAAAGATATTTTATACATACATACATATATGTATACATACATACATAAAAACAAAAGTTTTATACATACAGAACATTTTACACATCATAAGTTTTTAGAATAGGGGTGCCTGGGTGGCTGGGTCCTTAAGCATCTGTCTTCAGCTCAGATTGGGATCGATGTACATGGCATCGGGCTCCCTGCTTGGCAGGAAGCCCACTTCTCCCTCTCCCACACCCCCTGCTTGTGTTCCCTCTCTCACTGTCTCTCTCTCTGTCAAATAAATAAAATCTTAAAAAAAAAAAAAGTAGTAGACTCTAGGTTTTAACAACTCACGGAAGAATAGCAAAGTTTTAAGTCACAGAAAGAAGAGCTGTTCCAACACTTTCCACCACACTTTTTGTTGTTGTTGTTGTTGTTTTTAATTTATTTATTTGTCAGAGAGAGATGGAGAGAGAGAGAGCACGAGCACAGGCAGACAGAGTGGGAGGCAGAGGCAGAGGGAGAAGCAGGCTCCCTGCCGAGCATGGAGCCCGATGCGGGACTCGATCCCAGGACGCCGGGACCATGACCCGAGCCGAAGGCAGCCGCTCAACCAACTGAGCCACCCAGGCGTCCCTCCACCACACTTTTCTATCTTTCCCTGAAGACTTTCTGCAAATGTACTCTGGCCAAAAGGTTTGCTTCAAGGTTTTTTGTTTATTTTTATTAAATATTACCCCAGTCAGTGCACAAGCCAGCCAGTATGTATTATGCATTAAAGCCAAGGCTGGGCATGGGAAATTCTGAGACTTAGAACTTTCATGGCAAGTTACTGGATTCAGCAGCAATGTACTAAGGACGGACAGGATGACAGCTAAGATCCTTTCTAGTTAACTTGTTTTGATTTCAGAATAACTCCACACAACTATAAAATTTTACAACACATCAAGTTAAGGTAAGCAGCACTGAAAAAATAAAATTTCAAAGTTGTTCAATAAGTAGAGAACTCCTGATCCCTGGGTTTCAATATCTGAAGTTCTAAAACTGCAACTTACATCTTCAGATCTTATTTGATTTCCTAGAGGTTTTTCTCTTAATCTCATTTGCAGATCACCTGGGTTCTTCACTTTTCCATTTTCCTACTTGCCTCTCAAAGTAAAAAAGAATCATACAAATTACACAAAACTATATAATAAATGATCAAAACATTTCTTTCCCAGACCTAAGTCCCTGAATGTCAGATTCCACAGAATCACGTAGCATAATCACATGCGGAGAAAAGCTCTCTTCCCTTAGAGGAGCAGAAACCCAACAAGTCTGCTCCCACCAACTGAGGAACAGGGCATGGCACAGCCTCACTTACTCTTTGAGAACTCACTCCTACTTGGGTCTGACCCTCAGCTAAGCAGTGCCCATCTTCCAGTTCCACTGGTTTGTTTCTGGGCTTCAAAGCACCCGTATGTAGCTTCTTTAGCCAAAATGACCACACACACACACACACACGCATTAAGAACCAAAGTAAAATACCAGAAATTTGTACATGACACAGTGCTAAATTTAGCAACAGTGAGTGCCACCGTTTGAGCTCAAATCATGCAATGCCATTATTTATCTTTTCTAGAAAGAGTGGCACTCTCCAAAGAGAAATGCTATTCTGACAGGCTATTCCTAATCTCCAG
This sequence comes from Mellivora capensis, assembly GCA_004024625.1. Classification (NCBI taxonomy): domain Eukaryota; kingdom Metazoa; phylum Chordata; class Mammalia; order Carnivora; family Mustelidae; genus Mellivora; species Mellivora capensis. The sequence continues at coordinate 51,028 of PISX010009920.1, read as the reverse complement.
ATGAGCCTAACTGCAGCTAGGTATAAATTCTAAGGGATCTGATAGGTACAAAATGCAACAACTCCCAGCAGTGGCTCACTGATATCTGGCAAAGCTGGGAGGAGGTCTTCAGAGTTTCTGAGATATTCTGAAATAGGCTCATATCCTTTTGGGAATCATCTGTATAATTGATTCCACCTCCAAATGTATTCCTGGATTTGTGGGTTCTCACCATAGAGATTTTTATCCAAGGCAATTGTCACAAAGAGTTGTTAAGTCATGGCTCACTTCATGACAGATACCCTTAGACTTTTTTTTTCTTTTCAGCGTAACAGAATTCATAGTTTTGGCACCACACCCCGTGCTCCATGCAATGCGTGCCCTCCATAATACCCTCCACCTGGCTCCCCCAACTTCCCACCCCCCGCCCCTTCAAAACCCTCAGGTTGTTTTTCAGAGTCCATGGTCTCTCATGGTTAGACTTTTAAGAGATTGACAAACTACTCCAAAATTGCCTATTAGTAGATACAGCGGAAAAACAAAAATCTGGCCCTCATTTTCACTTCAATAGAACTTTTTCTCTAGTAAACCCGTTCAATTAAAATCAATTCCAATGTCTACTTCCCAAGCTTTTATATTCTTTGCCCTGAAGAGAAAGATGGCAATTAAATGGACAAAACCTAAATTTTAAATCAGAATTTGAATTGCCTGGGGCTACTTCATATCTAAGTAAATAAATGAGACAAACTTATAAATAGTTCATACATATGTAAAACATGTTTTATAAAGCATTCACCTACCTTTAACCCAGGCTTTTAGTTAGGACTGTACTTTATGGAAAATTCCACATGCAAAGCACCTTTCCTCCTAGTATTTCAGGGCCCTTATGAACAGCAGAACTTTCTAAACAGGAAACCAAGGCACACAGAGGCGGGGTCATTTTTCTTAGTGACACCAGAACCACAAGTTCCTGGCATTCCCCAGTCATAAGTTCGAGGCTCACATCATTACCGCATGCTTTCCACATGGACAGTGGTCTGTTTAATGAACTTAATGTGAACCAAAAGAAAAAAAAATTTTTTTGCAATTTGGTCAGTGACAAATACAAAAGAAAATAAAATTTTGCCATGACCAATTGTAAGGCCATTCCCATGAAAGACTACCTTTCTGCCTCATACTGACTTCCACGTATTCTGAAACTATCTTCAGCAGTCAAGACGACTTGCTAGAAAAGCCCAGGCATCCGAGTTTCCAAGTACTTAAATCTAAATGCAACAGGTCACCTAAAGCAGGTATTGAAATCAGTTCACTGTGACATATTTAATGTTGAGAAAATAACAAGGAGCCAGTGAAAAATGAATTTGCTCATAAACACAAAAACTTATTTAGTACTTAATGCTACTCCAACAAAGAAATCTGTATTTTCCTAGGACCTCTGAAACCCTTGACATATATCCTTTGCCTCATTCCCACACTGAACCACAAAGTAATCAGGAAGCACCTGAATGGTGATGTGGGCTCAGATCTAAGCTTTCCTATATGATGACACTTTTCCAGATGGCTCCTGAGGCTGTCAGATGCCTCTTACGTGTGTAAATACTCATGTCCATTATGTAAGACTGCTGACTTCAGAAAGCCAAGGCCAGCTGAAAGCTTTTTCAGGTTTGAAAGCACATGTCCTTTTCTTAGGATGGAAACTCTTCCCTGTGCCCGGGAAATGTGTTAATGGTGTTCATTAACGAAGAGAAGCTATACCTATCGGCAATGGTAAACAAAAGGCCAGTTACCAAGTTCAGCTCAACAGAGTGAAACAAAATAAAGATTTCCCTGAGGATCGAGAACCATGAAATCCAGTGGTTTTAAGTAGCCATCTTTTAGATGTTTGTATACTATTCAGTGTGGAGAAAATTAGAGTCCCAGGCTTAAGGCACTGTTATTCAGCTTTGAAAACTGCAGGAGCCTTTGTTGCAGGATTTGGTTCAACAAACTACAAGATGAAAAAAACATCTCTATTCTACGTGGTCAAGCAGTCATCTGGATCTTGGGTTCAGAGAGAAGTGAGAAATGCATGAGCTACAGAACTCCACACACCATGCTGACACACCATGCCGGATGGCTGAAATCTTCAAAAGTTAACACTCTAATGAGTTACGGCTGAATCTTGAATTTCCCTACTGTGACCAGAAAAACAACATATTCAGTGCATTGTTTTTCATTATACCATGGAGCTATAGCAACCACTCATCCAGCCTATACATCTGCTGTTCCCTTTCAGAGGCCATTCCATTTGAGGAAAAGAACTGCTAATTTTACTTGGTGGCCCCTAAAATGTACATGTCTAGCATAGCAGGCAGTGTTTACAGCTTCTAAAGCTTTCATTAATCATAAATTTTGAACACAGGGATTCTATTATATGGGGGAAAAATACTGCACAAACATCCAGATCCAGATTCTGGTTTTGTTACTTATTAGCTGTGAGACTTGGAGCAGACCACTCCCACATAAAAATAAAACGGGGGGGGGGGGGAGGCAGCTAATTTATAGGGTCACCAGTGACTACACACACACACACACACACAGTAAAAAATGTAAAAGATGATCCTAGGACAGCAGTTCTCAAGTTTTCTGATCTTAAAACACCTTTATATTCTTATAATTACTGAAGACTCCAGGGGGGCCAGGGGGCTGAGTCAGTGGCAGCTGATTCTTGATTTCAGCTCCAGTCGTGATTTCAGGGTCCAGAATGGAGTCCCACATCGGGCTCCTTGCTCCAAGTCTGCTGGTCCCTCTTCTTGCCCTCAACCCCAACTCATGTGCTCTCACTCTTGCTCTCTTTCTCTCCCTTTCTCAAATAAATGGTTAAAATCTTAAACAAAAAATTATTGAAAACTCCGAAGAGTTTATCTTAGAAAATTCTAGAAAACACAAAATACACATATTCCCAGGCGGAAACATGTGGTCTCCAGAAAATTCTACTATACACATGTGAGAAAATGAGAGTAAAAGAGGTAAATAATACCTTTGTACTATAATGAAAATTGTTTTTGGCTTCACAGACCCTTAATAGGGTCTCAGAAATGCCCAGGCAGCTTTAGGTCACACTTTGAGACTTGCTAGCCTAGAATACTTTAACATACAGAAAGCAGGAAGCTGTCAAAGAAGCTGAGTCACATTTAAAAAAAAAAAAAAAAAAAAAATCAGAGGAGTCATCACAGAGGGGCTCCCACTGGCCAAAGATGAGACAATTTTAGTATCAGTAGGAATAAATGCAATAGATGAAACACTGATATTTTTGAATTCATGAATTCTTAAGGAATCACATGCTCTCCTTCCTTCCTCACCCCCAATCTCTATGTCTCTGTCTATCTCTTGTCTCTCTCAATGCTTACCTTTAGAGAATATTACTCATTAGCTGGCTAATGGAGCCAGCTGTACCTTGGGATAACCAAAGAGCTGACTAGTAGGAGTTTCTCTTTATAGGAGTATTCTAGGTGATAAATGAAGAAATGATTGAAATAAAATAAGACTTTGAAACCCATAATGAATTGGTAGATTTATGCAGAAACAATCACCACCAACTGTGAACATATCAACATATCACACGCACTCACACTTGAAACAAGGAACTTACATTAATTTAAGTGCCTCCTGATGGGAAGGACACAACACACTCATTATAGTATTCTTGACAAAATATGGGAACAGAATTTGATCCAGCCTCTAGATGTATCTACCAGTTCACAAGAAATATGGTGTTGAGGGGAATATGTTAAATAAAGGAACATTTAACATTTAACTCCATGGGATGTAATCAGCCAAATCCAGGCTGTGGTAAACTTCACAGAATAAATGGTCTGGTTTGGCAAAAAATAAATTGCGAGGAAAGACCGTGGAAGGTAAACCCTCAGATTAAAAGGGATTGAAGAGGCATGTCAACCAACTGCAATGTATGGCCCTTACTTGAATCCTGATACAAACTGAGAAGAAAAATAATAAGGAAAACAGATAAATTTGACCACTGACTTAGATATTAAATATTCAATTATATCAAAGAAGTTCTTTAAAGTATGATGATATTACAGTATTAAAATAAAAAAGTCTTTACCTTCAGAGAGGTGTACAGAAATACTTATTATGAAATTATAGAATGTCAGGGATTTGCTTCAAAATAATCCAGGGTTGGGGGTTGGAAGTGGGGGTCTAGGTGAAGCAAGACCACAAACAGATGATTACTGTTGTTAGGAGGAAGGCATATGGGATCTATAATAATATTCTTTCTAATTCTGTATGTTTTAAGTTTTCCATACCAAAATAATAAAACAAAAGTAGCCACTAAAATGTTTTCTTCTCCAGCGATTTTGTGCGATGTCCAGAGGCAGGACCTGGGCACTCTGCCTCCCAGCGCCCAGTGGCACAGAACACGAGGTACGTACTATTCAGGGAGCATGCCAAAGATCTGCAAAGCTGACCTGGGACGGGGCAGAGTCGGCAAAGAAGTCCTGAGCCAGGTGTCTCTGAACTGGAGACATCTTTCCAAAAGAGCAGGAACCAAAATTGTGTTTTCAATATGATCATAACCAAGAAATAAAAAAAAAGCTCGACACAGAAAAAGGTGTAAGAACTCTTCACAGAAGAAGAAAATACATGAAAATAGTAAGGTTTTCTTGAGTACAGGAACAATTAGAGTTTGCTTTTCTTTGCTTCTACTCTCTGAATTTTCCAAATTTTCTGTAGTTATTTTAAATGTGGGAGGAAACCAAATAAACTTTATTTTTAAAATCACTTATAATATCAAGGCTCTATGGGCAGCTATTTTTTGTTTTTTAATATTTTATTTATTTATTCAACAGAGTGAGACAGACAGAGAGGAGGAGCTGGGGAGCAGCAGGCAGAGGGAGAGGGAGAAGCAGGTTCCCTGTTGAGTAGGGGGCCCAATGTGGGCCTCGATCCCAGGACTCTGGGATCATGACCTGAGCTGAAGGCAGAGGCTTAACCCACTGAGCCACCCATGCACCCTGGAGCTATTTATAAGTAACAGTATTTTATTTGTTATATTTCTATGACCCTTTCTGTGGCTGGGGTAAAAAAGAATATTATAATGAAGAAAATATTGAAAATGATCAGTGAGGAATTTTTAAACTGAATTACAAAAGCAATAGAAGAATACCCTTTCTATATTTTGGGAAGGGGGAGATGTTCTTCCTTTTATTTTTCTTCTACAAAATAAAGGAGAACTGGTATTTTATAAAAAATTACCAGTAGAAAACCCAGCTCAAGGAGATCTCTTCAGTTCCTTCTAAAAACCTCAACTTCCGAAGGTGGGGGCAAACAGGATGTCTGGCACCCAAGAGACTTTGTCCAGAGGCTCTGCCTACCGTCTTGATCTGTGTCCTTTAGCAGCTCAAGGAAGGAGAAGGGGAGTTCAGTTTAACCCCAAGATCCTATGTCTGTTAACACCATATTCTCCAAAGATGTGTCCCACAAACAAAAGAATGGATTTTCCTCTTCAGAGAAAATGTTCCACTTAGGTAAAGATTCTTCAAGAAGTAGACAACAGCTGAGAACCCTATGCTAGCTCTAGTTATTTCATTTACAAAATAAGTGGAAGAATATGTACACCAGTGACTATTAAAAATTGAACATGAAAAAAAATGTCAGAAATTTGGCATGGATAATTGTTATGTTTTCCACATGGGTCTAATTAAACTTGATTTAGACTGTATACTGCCATTTTTTGTTTTTTGTTTTTTAACCTTGCTATTAAATAAACAAACGCCAAGGGAAAAAAGCTGAAACTGCCACTTTTCCTGTGCTTTATATATATTGTGGGAGGCTAAACTCACAGTCAAAGTCAAAATGACTCAATGTATGGCAGTGTAACCTTGTAGCTAAGAGTGTGAGCTTTGGACTATATTACCAAGGTTAAAAATCACTGATCTGCCATTTACTAGCTGTGTGACCTTGGACAAGCTGTCTAGCCTCTCTGAGTGTCAGAGATTCTCACCTCTAAAATAAAGATGAGAGTGGGAATGTCATAGAGCTATTGCAATAACTAAGATGAAAAATGGAAAATGTTTAGTATGATATCTATCATATACATGCTCTACAAATGTTACCTACTATTGTTTTTATAATCTAACATACTTTTGTTCTACTCTTCCCCCTTTTTCCACACAAAGATTTCACAAACTTCTACTTCTTCAGTCTCATCAATGAATACTGTAATCTATGAAATATTGACTTTTCTGTTTTCCCCAGAACAGAAATTAACTTTTTCTCTAGGAAAAGAAAAACAAGGATAGAATTAGATTACCCTTCACTTTGTGCCAATAATGAGTGGTAGCAGAGTCCTAACTCCTAGAACCTAGAAAGAATTCCACTTGCTACAGTCCTAGTCAATTCTCAGAATTAGAGAGAGTAACTTTCTGATCCTACCAAAATTTGTACTGGGGATTGAGTTTCCAATGACACCAAATCTCTCATGGCTCTTTTGAGAAGGAAAAAACCCCAAACATTCAGATAATCCATGCCAATAAGAGTGATTGGGAGGGGTGCCTGGATGGCTCAGTCAGATAAGCGTCTGCCTTTGGCTCAGGCCATGATCCCAAGGTCCTTAGATTGAGACTGACAATGGGCTCCCTGTTCAGGAGGGCGTGTACTCCTCCCACCTGCTTGTGCTCTCCCTCAATATCACGCTCTCTTTCTCTCTCAAATAAATAAATAAAATTTTTTTTTTTTTTAAAAAGAGTGATTGGGGAAAATTCACACCTTTCTAGAGAAAGGAACACAAGTCTTAAAACAACTTCTACTCAAAAGAAAATGGGAGGGAGGAGCAAGATGGTGGAGAGGTGGAGACCAAAATATCATCAGGTCCCAGGAGTTCAGCTAGATAGTTATCAAACCATTCTGAACACTTAAAAACTCAACAGGAGAGAGAAGAGAAGAAGAGCAGCAATTCTAGGAACAGAAAATCGACCACTTTCCAAGGGTAAGACATGCGCAGAAGTGAATCCAAAGATGGACCGCAGGGGGAGGGGCCGGCTCCCAGCAAGTGAGAAAGCAGTGGAACACAAAATTGGAACTTTTAAAAGTCTGCTCCACTGAGGGATGTTGCTCCAGAGGCTAAGTGGGGGGTGGAGCCCTTGCGGGGACAGTGTGGTCTCAGGACCCACAGGGTCACAGAAAGACCGAGGATGCCTGAGTGCAGTGCAGCTCCCAGGTTACCAACCAGGGAAGCTCACTACAGAGACAAAGCCGAGCAGTGGGCTCTCAGCTCAGGGTTACCTTAAACCATGATCTGAGGCACAGTCGGGCCACTGCTCTTCAAGTCGGGCCACTGCACAAGCAGCAGATCCGGGGAGACTCTCCTTCCTCCTCCAAAAGGAGGGGCATGGGAGTGTTGTAGGAATCTGCTGGGTTTGAAGACTCCAAACCCGGCCAAGTGCCTGAGATAGAAACGCTTGGTCACAGGCAGGTGAGCTCAGGGTGTGGCTGGAGATCAGGGAGATGAAAGGGACTGACAGCTTTTCTCTGAGGGTGCACCAAGGAGTGGGGCCCCAAGCTCTTGGTTACTCCAGGATCAGAGATTGGGAGGCCACCATTTTCATTCCAGTCCTCCATAACTATATGTAAAGCATTCAGGAAACAAAAGCTACAGAGAGAAACCCAAGGAGATTACTTAAGTCTGGCCCCTGGCAAGAGTAGTGCAACTCTGCCTTGGGCAAAGACATTTGAGAGTCAGTGCAACAGGCCCTTCTCCCAGAAGATCAGCAAGAACATCCAGCCAAGACCAAGTTCACCAAGTGAGAAATGCAGCACTCGAGAGCTAGGGGAAAGCAACACATAGGTTCATGGCTTTTTCCCCATGATCCTTTAGTCTTTCAAAGTTAAATTCTTAAAATTTTTTTCTTACTCTATTTAAAAAAAAATTCCCTCTTTCCTATTTTTCTGTTTTTTAACATTTTGTCTTATCAATACCTTTTTAAAAATATTTTTAATTTTCATTGTTAAAGTCATATTTTATCCCTTCATTGTATTTAACCTTGTTGTATATGTATAGGTTTTTTCTTTAAAATTCTGGGATACAATTTCTTCTAATAGATCATAATATACCCTAAATCTAGCACATGGCTTTGTTCTAGTCTCTAGCGTGATCACATTCTTTCCTCTTTTTTTTTTTCTTTTCTTTTTTCAACCAACTTCTTATCAATTCCCTTTTCAGAATCTTTTTTAATTTTCATCTTTACAGTCATATTCCATCCCTTCGTCGTGTTTACCCTTATTTTTGTATATGTATTTAAGCTTTTCTTTTTTTTAAATATTGGGAGGTAGTTTCTTCTAAAAGACCCAAAATACACCCAAAATCAAGTGTGGCTCTGTTCTATTCACCAGTCTAATAAATACATACATATAATATATATATATATATATATATATATATATATATATATTCTTCTTTTTTTCTTTTTTTTTTTTCCCCTCTTTCTTCTCCCCCTGGTTTTGGGTCTCTTCTGATTTGGTTACTGTATATTTTTCTGGGGTCATTGCTACCCTTTTAGTATTTTGTTCTCTCATTCATCTATTCTTATATGGATAAAATGCCAAGGCAAAAAACTCACCACAAAAAAAAAAAAAACAACAAGAGGCAGTACCAATGGCTAGGGACCTAATCAATATGGACATTAGTAATACATCAGAACTAGAGTTCAGAATAACGATTATCAAGGTGCAAGCTGGGCTTGAAAAAAGCATGCAATATATTAGAGAATCCCTTTCTAGAGAAATAAAAGAACTAAAATCTAATCAAGTTGGAATCAAAAAAGCTATTAATGAGGTGCAACAAAAATGGAGGCTCTTACTGCTAGCATAAATGAGGCAGAAGAGAGAATTAGTGATATAGAAGACCAAATTGTTGGGTCAGCAGTTCCGGGAATGCAGAAGGAACAATAGAAATGACCGCCAGGGCCGCCATCTTCCAGTCCCCTCCCCCGCCTTCCTTAACCCTAGACTCTCCCACCAAAAGGGTGTACGCCCAGGTCACGTCGCCATAGGTAACCTGATACCTATGCAGCAAACAGGAGTATCAGGAGCCCTCACCCTATACCTTCCGATCACCAAATGTGGATGTGAGCCCATGCCCTACCTTGGCCCGATAAAAGACCCCCGCCAACTCCCTCCCAGTGCAACCTCCTCGACTCCCCCTTTCCCAGTCGCAGAACCTCGCCCGAGGGTGCCCACCTCCTCCCGCCGTGACTTTCCTGGCTCCCCTTTTCCTGAGCCCTGAAACTTCGCCCGAGAGTGCCTTTAATAAATCTTGCCTTGCGCCCACTTTGCCTGGTGTTGTTTACCTCACCTGCGAAACTTTACACAAATAATGGAGAATGAAGAAGCTGAGCAAAAGAGAAAGAAACAACTACTGGACCATGAGAGGAGAATCTGAGAGATAAGTGATACCATAAGATGAAACAATATCAGGATAATTGGAATCCGAAGAGGAGGAGGAAGAAAAAGAGAAAGAAAGGGGCAGAAAATATACTGGAGCAATTTATAGCAGAGAATATCCCTAATTTGGTGAAGGGAACAAGCATCAAAATCCAGGAGGCAAAGAGCACCCCCTCAAAATCAATAAAAATGGGTCCACACCCCATCATCTAATAGTAAAACATACAAGTCTCAGTGACGAAGAAAAAATCCTGAAAGCAGCTCGGGACATAAGGTCTGTAACATACAAGGGTAGAAATATTAGATTGGCAGCAGACCTATCTACAGAGACCCAGCAGGCCAGTTAAGACTGGCATGATATATGAAGAGCACTAACCAAGAAAATTACGCAGCCAGGAATACTACATCCAGCTAGGCTGTCATTGAAAACAGAAGGAGATAAAAAGCTTCCAGAACAAACAAAAAGTAAAAGAATTTGCAAACACCAAACCAGCCCTATAGGAAATATCAAAAGGGGTCCTCTAAGCAAAGAGAGAGCCTAAAAGTAGTAGACCAGAAAGGAACGGAGACAATATACAGTAACAGTCACCTTACAGGCAATCCGATAGCACTAAATTCATATCTTTCAATAGTTACCCTGAATGTAAATGGGCCAAATGAGCCAATTAAAAGACACAGGGTATCCGAATGGATTTAAAAAAAAAAGCCCCATCGATATGCTGTCTGCAAGAAACTTATTTTAGACCCAAAGACACCTCCAGATTTAAAGTGAGGGGATGGAACACAATTTGCCATGCTAATGGACATCAAAAGAAAGCTGGGGTGGCAATCCTTATATCAGACCAATTAGATTTTAAGCCGAATATCATAATAAGACATGAGGAAGGACACTGTATCAGACTTAAAGGGTCTGTCCAACAAGAAGATCTAACAAATTTAAATATCTATGCCCCTAACATGGGAGCAGCAAATTATATAAACCAATTTATAAAATCAAAGAAACAAAAATAATACAAAAATAGCACGTGACTTTAACATCCCACTCACTGAAATGGACAGATTATCTAAGCAAAAGATCAACAAGGAAATAAAGGCTTTAAGTGACACACTGGACCAGATCAACATCACAGATATATTTAGAACATTTCACCCTAAAGCAACAGAATACACATTCTTCTCTAGTGCACATGGAACATTCTCCAGAATAGATAACATCCAGGGTCACAGATCAGGTCTCAATCGGTGCAAAAGGTTGGGATCATTCCCTGCATATATTCAGATCACAGAGCTTTGAAACTAGAACTCAACCACAAGAAGAAATTTGGAAATAACCCCAATACATGGAGGCTAAAGAGCATCCTACTAAAGAATGAATGGGTGAACCAGGAAATTAAAGAAGAATTTTAAAAATTCATGGAAACAAATGAAAATATAAATACAACTGTTCAAAATCTTTGGGACACAGGAAAGGCGGTCCTAAGAGGAAAATATATAGCTATACAAACCCTTCTCAAGAAACAAGAAAGATCTCAAGTACACAACCTAACTGTATACCTAAAGGAGCTGGAGAAAGAACAGCAAAGAAAGCCTAAACCGAGCAGGAGAAGAGAAATAAAGATAAGAGCAGAAACCAACGAAATAGAAACCAAAAGAACAGTAGAACAAATCAGCGAAACTAGGAGCTGCTTCTTTGAAAGAATTAATAAATTGATAAACCCCTGGCCAGACTTATCCGAAAGAAAAGAGAAAGGACCCAAACTAATAAAATCATGAATGAAAGAGGACAGATCACAGCCAACACCAAAGAAAACAAACAATTGTAAGAACATACTATGAGCAACTATACACCAGAAAATTTGACATTCTGGAAGAAATGGATGCATTCCTAGAGACATATAAACTACCAAAATGGAACGAGGAAGAAACAGAAAACCTGAACAGAGCCATAAACAGTAAAAAGATTGAAGCAGTCATCAAAATCTCCCAACAAACAAGAGTCCAGGGCCAGATGGCTTCCCAGGGGAATTCTACCAAACATTTAATGAAGAATTAATACCTATTCTCATAAAACTGTTCCAAAAAATAGAAATGGACAGAAAACTTCCAAACTCATTTTATGAGGCCAGCATTATCTGCATTCCAAAATCAGACAGAGACCCCATCATAAAGGAGAATTACAGACCAATATCCTTGATTAACACAGAGGCAAAAATTCTCACCAAAATACTAGCCAATGGGATCCAACAGTACATTGAAAGGATTATTCACTACGAGCAAGTGGGATTTATCCATGGGCTGCAAGGTTGGTTCAACATCTGCACATCAATCAACATGATATAATACATGAATAAAAGAAAGAACAAGAACCATATGATACCCTCAATAGATGCTGAAAAAGCATTTGACAAAGTACAGCATCCTTTCTTGATCAAAACTCCTCAAAGTGTAGGGATAGAGGGTACATACCTCAACATCATCAAAGCCATCTATTAAAAACCCACAGTGAATATCATTCTCAAAGGGGAAAAACCTGAGAGCTTTTCCCCTAAGGTCAGGAACACGACAGGGCTGTCTGCTATCACCACTGGTATTCAATATAGTACTAGAAGTCCTAGCCTCAGCAATCAGAAAACAAAAAGAAATAAAAGGCATCCGAACTGGCAAAGAAGAAGTCAAATTCCCACTCTTTACAGATATGATACTTTATGTAGAAAACCCAAAAGACTCCACTCCAAAACTGCTAGAACTCATATAGGAATTCAGTAAAGGGTCAGAATATAAATTCAATGTACAGAAATCAGTTGCATTTCTATATACCAACAGCAAGACAGAGAAAAGAGAAATTAAGGAGTTGATCCCATTTACAATTGCAGCCAAAACCATAAGACACCTAGGAATAAACAGAACCAAAGAGGCAAAGAATTTGTACTCAGAAAACTATAAAGTACTCATGAAAGAAATTAGGCAAGACACAAAGAAATGGAAAATGTTCCATGCTCATGGATTGGAAGAACAAATATTGTGAAAATGTCTATGCTACCTAAAGCAATCTACACATTTAACAATCCCTATCAAAATACCACCAATTAAAAAAAATGGAATAATCCCAAAATTTATATGGAACCAGGAAAGACCTTGAGTAGCCAAAGGTTGGTTGAAAAAGAAAACAATATTTGGTGGCATCACAATTCCAGACTTCAACCTCTATTACAAAGCTATAATCATCAAGACGGTATGGTACTGGCAGAAAAACAGACATGTAGATCAATGGAACAGAGTAGAGAGCCCAGAAATGGACCCTCAACTCTATAGTCAACTAATCTTCGACAAAGCAAGAAAAAATGTCCAATGGGAAAAAAACAGTCTCTTCAACAAATGGTGTTGGGAAAATTGGACAGGCACATGCAGAAGAATGAAACTGGACCGTTTCCTTACACCGCACACAAAAATAGACTCAAAATGGATGAAAGACCTCAATCTGAGACAGGAATCCATCAAAATCCTTGAGGAGAACACAGGTAGCAACCTCTTTGACCTCAGCCCCAGCAACTTCTTCCTACAAATATTGCCAAAACCTAGGGAAGCAAGGGCAAAAATGAACTATTGGGACTTCATCACTATCAAAAGCTTTTGCACAGCAAAGGAAACAGTCAACAAGACAAAAAGACAACTGACAGAATGGGAGAAGATATTTGCAAATGACATACCAGATGAAGGGCTAGTACCCAAAGTCTATAAAGAACTTATCAAACTCAACACCAAAGGAACAAATAATCCAATCAAGAAATAGGCAGAAGACATGAACAGACATTTCTGCAAAGAAGACATCCAAATGAAAAAAAAAAAGAGAGACATCCAAATGGCCAACAGACACATGAAAAAGTGCTCAACATAACTCGCCACGAGGAAAATACAAATCAAAACCACAGTGAGATATGGTTTTGAGCCACAGTCAGAATGGTTAAAAGTAACAAGTCAGGAAACAACAGATGTTGGCAAGGATGCAGAGAAAGGGTAACTGTCCTACACTGTTGGTGGGAATGAAAGCTGGTGCAGCCACTCCAAAACAGTATGGAGGTTCCTCAAAATGTTGAAAATAGAGCTATCCTACGACCCAGCAATCACACTACTGGGTATTTACCCCAAAGATATAAATGTAGGGATCTGAAGGGGGTACATGCACCCCAGTATTTATAGAAGCAATGTCCACAATAGCCAAACTATGTAAAGAACCGAGATGTCCATCAACAGATGAATGGATAAAGAAGATGTGGTACATATATACAATGGAATACTATGCAGCCATCAAAAAAAACCACAAAATCTTGCCATTTGCAATGACATGGATGGAACTAGAGGGTATTATGCTAAGTGAAATAAGTCAATCAGAGAAAGGCAATTATCATATAATCTCTCTGATATGAGGAATTTGAGAGGAAGGGTGGCGGGTTGTGGGGGGTAGAGAGGAAAAAAAATGAAACAAGATGGGATCAGGAGGGAGACAAACCATAAGAATCTCTTGATCTCAGAAAACAAACTGAGGGTTGTTGGGCAGAAGGGGGTATGGAGAGGGTGTTTGGGTTATGGACATTGGGGAGCGTATGTGCTACGGTGAGTGCTGTGAAATGTGTAAGCCTGATGATTCACAGACTGGTACTCCTGGGACAAATAATACATTATATGTTAATTTTTTTAAAATGATAGGTGCTTGTACTATCAGGGGGAATCCCTGGGTTCTGAACTTACTAAGAGGACATGAAAAGGACTGATGAAATCATAAAATAATCCTAGGAAGGCACAAAATTGAAAATCCCCCCAAATCAATATATTTCAGGGTACAAGGAGTAAGAAAGGAGAGAGAGAATGGATTTCACACATGCTTCAGGCTCTAAAAACATGGTAATTGGGGTAAGAGGTAAAAGCAAAGTTCTAGGTCTTACAGTGAAGAAATCAGTTTGGCAGATGAAGGAGATAAAAGAAATTTAAAGTGAATGCTGTCTAGATGTACAATGTACAGAGCTGAGTCAGCAGAAAAACATTTATTAGGAATACCAATACTCCAGCAATTGCATAATTAGTGGTGTAGTCAGTTGGACGTTAAGTATAAAGCAGTATCTCTGATTTTGTATATTTGCACCCAACCTGAAGTACATGTAATTGACTCACTGAACTTCTTGGAAAATAACCATCATTTATGTGGCTGGTTGTTAGGGCATTAAATGAGGAGTTCCTGTCCCACCACTGCCCCAGTGTGGGTAGAACTTTGATATCCGAATGAGAAAGAAGAGGAAGTAATGGGGACAGAACCAGTAAAGCTGGCAGAAGATCTGGTGGGTCCAGCTGTGACTCTTCAAGTCTTCACTAAAGCCTACCTGATGGGACAAGATGGATCCTAGAGGCTCGGGTGGATAGAGGAGGTCCGTTCACAGTCCTCTTTAAGGACTCAGAGGCTCAGAAGCAGGGGGAGCCATGAGGAAGGAAGGCACAGGTACATGTCGGATCACCAGGAGGCTTTGGGTTGAGCACAGTTTAAGTAGAAAATCTCTGGAGGGCAGGGAAAGCCCAGGGATTCTTAGCTACCAAGATAAAAAGTTGCTGCAAAAGAAAAGTTTGAAAAAGTCTTTCTTTGGAGATCAGAATTCTAGGAAAACCTAGATATCATGGTCATTTGACTAAGGGTAGCCCTAGGCCATAATGCATTCCAATGACTCACTGCGCTCCCAATGGAATCTCTGAGGGACACCCACCAGAGAACAGGACTTCCTGGTTGAGGGTGGAGCCTTCCAAGGGCTGAGATCACAGCGGGCAGCTCAGCAGGGACAGAGGGCACAGTGTTGAGATCTCCAACTGGGAAGCTCAAGTGCCTGGCTTTGATCCTCAGCTTGCTATCTACAACCTCCAATTCAGTACTTGTTCTGTCTGCTCAATCATCCATCTCTCAATTTTCCCTCTGTCCAAATGTTTTTGGTGGCAGGTCACTAACAGGCCTTCTCCTCAAGGGAGGAACTATAGGGCCTCCCTGCACCATACAGCACCATTATACACTGTGCCCCATCTCAGCAAACTCAGAAAACCCATTGTGAGCCTAATCTTTGTATGTGTGCCTTTCTGTTCTAACATCAGGGCGCTGTATGACTTCTTTATTTTCCCATCCTTTCTGTGGTATACACAAACGGGACTCCCAGACATTCTGGATGTATCTCACACCTCTGCCAATGCCAGTGTTTTCTCACTGGCATGAAGCTCATGCCTTACAGAACTATGAACTGAGTACCTAACCCAGGTCCAGGCAGCAATGCACCAGAACCGCAGACTTCCCGTGAGACCTAAGGGCCTCTCTGAGCCCAGGCTCTTCTTCCCTCTTACTCTTTCTTGAGAATGCCAGATGCATTCTCAAAGAAGTGACCTTTAATACCAGGGGAGGCTATCACTATTCCTAGCACCCCTAGCTCTCCTGGTTTTTCAAAGTACTGACCCAGAATTTAATTTAAAAAAAAAACAAATGTAGAAGCCAGCCATCAGTGATGTGATAAAACATCAGGGGGTCAAACCTCTTTATTTTATGTTCTTCTTTGACATTAATGGCCAGCATCAGGGCACACTCTGGACACTATCCCTTTCCTCCTATCTTTCCACACTCCTTTTTCAAGACTGACTTTTCAGAGTCGCACACTCTGTGGCAGGAAAATCCCAGTTCTAGAGCCCAGAGAGCTACATTCTGGTCCAATCTGCCAATATAAACAATGTGGCCTGAGGACGGTCACCCAATGCCTCTAAGCCTTGGCTTCCCTCTATATCATGTTTTGGATGCTGAGCTCTGTTTCCTGCCAGCTGGAACACGCTGAGTCTCAGGTCCCCATTTTTATTTTTGGCTGGGCTAAGTGTAGGCAACTACTGAGATATGAAAATGCTGAAGTTCAATCCATGCAAGAGATAAGTTCTCAATTTATAAACTTGTTCAGGGTGGGATCTTTCTGACCAGCTGCCCAGGCCCCATAAGAATAGCTACCATTGCTGGCCTACTACATGCCAGGCACTGTTCTTAGCAGTTTGCAAATGCAACGGAGACTTCCTCAAGAATCTTTTGGAGGCTAGGGCTCCTTGGCTGCAATTTAACTCAGCCCCCTTCTGCTCTGTCAAGCCTGAGAGCAATGCTTGGTGGACCTACACCTCATCTTCCAATTCACAAGCCTTACAAAACCTCCTAAAGATGTATACAAAAGCACAGGAGAAAGGAATCAGTTACAAGGAGACTCATCTGTAGAATGAACTAAGGCTTTCAAAAAAAATTGCTAAGAACAAAGCAGGCGTTTAGTTATTTTGAGACCAAGAAAAAATGATCAAGGCAGGGCCAAAACTATTGCTTGGGTACAATAGTATAAAACAGCAGATGTCAAGGACATGCAATGCTCGTCAGCAACTCTGTTCCCTTTATGCGAGAAAAATGAGGCAATTCTTAAAGGCCCTGATAAGAGAACCCAAGTCTCGAGTCTTGAATGCTCCAGAGTCTGAAGGAACTTGTGCTGGGTAAAGTAATTCTTGCCTTGGGGGGGGAAAAAAAATCCAAGTTTCCTTACAACCTGAATCATCTATAAACCCATCACAGAGCTAACTTACCAAATTCCACAAACAATAAACACAAAGGAGTCAGAGGCAGGGAAGATCTAGCATCATCCTGGACTTGGTTTTGGCCTCACTGGGAAGAGAAAAACAAAGGAGACAGGGAGAGAGGGGTGGGGCAGAGTAGGGGTGAATAATTAGGTCCTTGGGGAAGAACACGGAGACTGACCTACACAGAGCACAGTGAGTGGCTGGCTGGCAGCAGAGCCCTCCAGGCTGCAAAACATTTCATTCTGTGGCTGGTATTTTGAGCACGGAGGGACTTCTCTCATTATCTCTCCTCATTGTGCTCAGCCTGAAGACATGGACACTGGCCTGTCATTTACCTAATCTTTCCAGAATCAGTAATAAATAGATGCAAGAGCTGAAAGACTGCATGCTTGAGTTCTCTCTCTCTGTCTCTCTCTCTCTTTTAAGAGATTATAAGCTTGTGCATCTTGATTACTTGGTGAGGATTTTTATCACAACCTTTGGATGTTTTGAGATTATCCGATTTAGCATCTTATTATAAAACCCAAGTGCTGTTTTTCCCTTGGTGAGCCTTTCAAACTGTTTTTCCCTCACCAGGATAAGGAATGCTGGCTCTGATACCTACCTTACCATTCAGAGAAGTATTTTTTGGGCTCTCGGATTACTGCTTCTAAGCTACAGACTGGTGGGCCTACTCGGCTTTAGTTCCTGCCAAAGCACGACACACATTACCAACGGCAACAGATGTCTCTAACATTGCTCCCGACTTATCCTCCCTTCCAAGCTCATCACAGAGGGAGCCACAGGGCACTCAGTGGAACGTGGCCTCCTCTGGAAGGTCTGGATTGCTCTGTCAGTCACCTTCAGAAGCAACATGACCATGTAAGGCAAAGGAGCACCAAATCATTCCAGCAACTAAAGATGCTACGAACTCAAGAGCTTTAAGTGATTTGTGTTCTCTGTAGGAACACAAAGTGATAGAAAACATTTTCTCCTGATAAATTAATGACTGTCAGGACATATTACCAAAAGGGAGGTGGGCCCTGAGTCATTTAAATATTCTCTCCCAGCTGCATGTCCACTGAAACCAAAGGTGAGGAGGTTTAGAGGAAATGGCTAAACTGTTAAGAAACAGTCAAGCCCATTACCTCATCTGAACCCCGATGAAAGCCTCTCTCCTCCCTTAATCCTGCAGCCAGCATGGGTGGCCTGAATATCCAAACCCACAGACACCTTGTCTCTGTTCTCTCCACTGCCTCACCTCCAATGACCCTTTCCTCCACGCCACACAAATCACCCACGGCCAGTCGAACATCTCTCCCTTTGACAAAAATAGCCTCTGCTTTGGTTTCCTTATTAAAATCCCATTCACTGGGATTGACTATTAGGGCCCCCTCAAGAGTGTCATTCCAGGGGTGCCTGGGTGGCTCAGTGGGTTAAGTAAGGCCTCTGCTTTCGGCTCAGGTCATGATCCCAGGGTCCTGGGATCGAGCCCCGCATCGGGCTTTCTGCTCTGCGGAGGGTCTGCTTCCTCCTCTCTCTCCCTGCCTGCCTCTCTTGCCTACTTGTGATCTCTGTCAAATAAATGGATAAAATTTAAAAAAAAAAAAAAAAAAGAGTGTCATTTCATATCCCCTTCTTACTCAGCTGCCTTTCTAAGGCCATCATTCCCATAACACACGCTCCATAACAGCCTTGCCAAATGCTCTAAGCTGACCTTGCTCAGCCTCCTGCCAAACCCCAGCCTCAGAGGACGCCCAGCATAGCTGCGTCTGTGCCCACCGCTGAGCACCCGGGCACGGGAGAAAAAGTGCACAAGGCCAGATGGTGTCTCACTACATGAACACCAACTACAAATGAGTCCTCTGCGACGCTCGACGATCCCACCACATATCTCCCCCAGACCCATTCTTTCCCTCTCATCACTTACAAACTGTGTTTCTAAATACCCACACTCTCCCTCCCCGATTCTCAGATGACCTGGCCTCCGACAGAGAAATGGAACCCATCACTCAGCAACTTCCTGATACCAGACCAACCTTCATCTCCACCAGCCTTCAGCTTCTTCTCTCCTGTTGCTTCCTATTCCCTCCTCTCATCCAAGGTCAACCACTCCACTTGGGCTTAGATCCCACCCCATTCTACCCGCTCAGCCTCATATACTCACTTACCTCTGTTCTCTCCTATTTATTCAGTCAACTTCCTCCTTTCAACAAGATCCTTCCCATCAATGTTTCAACATCTCAGGTCCTACCTTTTAAAACACTCTACCTCAACCTCCTTGTCTCTAGGCTAGTGTCTTATTGCTTTACTTCCTTCATGGAAAAATAAAAACTGCCCTCCTTGAGGGCATCTCCCATTCATTTTTCAACCCATTCCAAACTGGCTTGGCTCCAGCTCTCCCTGAAAAAGCTCCAGTCTAGGTCAATAATGACCTCTGTTGCCAAATTCAAATGAGAATCTTTTCATGCGTCTTATTTGATATCTTGACAGTGTTTGGCAATGTTCATTACTCTCTCCTTGAAATATTCCTTACCTTGGCCTTCACAACCAATGCTTTCCTTCCCACTGCTCTCACTCCTTTCTCTTCACCAGCTCACCCTTCTTTACCTGTTCTTTAGGGTTCAAACTCCCCAAAGCTTGAACCTGGGGCCTCCTTTTCTCTTCACTCTACATTAGTGATCAAAAGCCCAAATACCCATGAGGGTAAGCAAGTGAAACAATGAAGTGAAGGAAAGTTGACTTTCATTTCCTTCTCAACTCTACTTTGAGACACTGCAGAACAAGCTAGATACCTGGCAACAGACCCCAGGCTTCAGGGTAAGATAACAATAGGGAGAGGTACAGATTACGAAAAAGGGAGAGCAGATGTTCCTACCAGAACAACAATTAGCTGGAAGTCTTGAGTTCTATAGGAGAACTCCTGTTCTTTAAATCTGGGCAGCTGCATTAATTAAGATTTCACTTCTTTATTATCCCTGTTCTCAGAGAAGCTCTACCTGATGATAGTACAGCAGTTGTTAGACCTCCAGACCTCCGGACTATATCCTGCCAGGTTTAAGCAGAAAGTAAGAACAATTCTCTTCTTGGATCTCACCCAGGCTCAAAGTTCCCTATGATTGGGCCAAGTTGGATGACAAGGACATTCTTGGACCAACCATGGGGTCAGGCTACTTCAGGAGTGATTGGCCAGCCCTGGGTCACACACTTCATTGGGAGTCAGGGGTGGAACTTGATCTAAAGCACAAGGTCTGAGATCAGAGGATATGACATTTCTTAAAGGGAAATTAGGGCCTGCCATCAAAAGAGAAAAATATATTCTAGGCAGCCAAAAAACCATAAACATGCAACAGCAACTTGTTCAAATATTTTAAAAACACTACACAGGCCAAATAAAGCAGGTTTGCTGGCTGAAGGTGGCTTGTCAACCTCCAGTTCCAATTCTCCTTTCTCCATTTGTTTCCTAGGTGATCTCATCCAAGATTGAGCCTTCATTTACCATCTCTATACCAAAAATGCCACATTTTCATCTCTGACTCATAAACTTAACTGCCTACTCACCATCTTCACTTGGATGCCTCAAACTCATCTCTAATTCAATTTGTCCAAAACGAAAATAATGACCTTCTGACCCCCTACCTCCTCCCACCCAAAACAGGAGTTCTTATTGCAGGGGCAGGGATGGGTAAGGGGAGAGACAAGACCAACGTGACTGAGGTACTGTTAAAAGAAAAAACAACCAGAAAGTCAAATGTAAGACTCTATTGAAATTCTTTTGTTACTTCAAATATTCAAGAAAGGCATTTGATACCTTAATTCATCTAAATTTGCAATTTCGATTTTCCACTTCTTCCCAATTTAAAGACACTTTAGAAATTGAGTTGCTTGTTAGCACAACTGTAATGTTCTAGCAAACGTATTATCAGAGTTGATCCTTAACAACAACCCAGGAGGTTGGTAAGGCATATTTCCACATTTCATCAATCTAAGCAATCACTTATTTTAAGATGCAACATTATTTTATGTACCACTATATTAGAACACCACAAATTAAATCAAAACCTATCATGCACAGTGAAACATATCATGTTTTCAGATATATTAAAATGTAAAATAAACAAAAATGTATGTCTTAGAATCTCTGGAAAAACATTATCATAAGCCTCACTTTTCAGATAAGGAACTAGAGACTCTGAGACTTGCTCAAAGTGATAATTGGTAAGTTGAAGAATGGACTTGCACCTATGGGAAGCAGTTTCCTCTTTCCCCCATCCCAGTCCAGTCTCTAGTCTGAATGATCTCTAGAGTTTCTTATGGAGCCCCAAAGGCTTTTCTGATACAAAGTCGGTGAAGGAAAATCAGAACAGAGTCAACTCAATACATGCTTTTAAAATTGACAAGGAGTCTAAGACTGAGGAAATTTTTTTTTTTTAGAACTTTTCTAAATTTTTAATTTAGAACTTTTCTCTTGCTCCTAGACTGCCTGGGAAATACTGCTAGCATAAACAGCAGTATTATGCGCCAGGTGTGTAAGAAAAAGATTACATCATCAATTTCACTGCTAATTCAGTAGGACTGGCACAGAAACTTATGGTTGACTATAAATTTTAAGTATAATTCACAAGACAATTTTCACTTGTGAAGGGATATTACTGGGCACCTGGTCAAGCTAAAACTTTCATTCTTTGTAATGAAATATGCCCATTTAATGATTTTGTTTCTTTGTTTCAAAAAATACCCATTTGGAAAGGGGCCATGTTTTATCTAATTACTGCATACACTATTGCAAAGCAAATGTGTAAGCCTAAGAGTTTTAATCAGTCTGTACAAAAAGCCTTTTGAACATCCAACATTCATTTTAAAAAGTTAAAAAAAAAAAACCCACAAAACAAAACAACAACAAAAACTGTTGGGAACAACTGTTGCAAAAGCCAAGGGATGTGGTGTGCGGGACCTAGGTAAGATAAAAAAGGCTGAATTGATGACCAAGTTTATTTAAATGTAATTGTTTTTACATTTTGTATTCCCCACAGCACCTAGAACAATGTCTTAAACACAAACTGCCTACTAAGTACACATGAGAAGATAAGCAGTAAGAAAAGGGAGATAAGTTCCTTCTTCCTAGGTCTGTTCTGGCTCTGGAGGAGAAACAGTCTAGTGAATTCTTGGAGGTGCCTACTGTGAGCCTATCTTTGTACAAAAGGCACATCGAATTTAATGCTGCAAGTCCTCAAGGAGCTGACAGTCTAGTGAGTACAAACATAAGAGATATGCAGGTAACAGATTATCTTTGGGTATGCTTGTAACTGAGCAATATACTCAAATGTTTTAATATCATGTCCAACCCACAATGGATGTAGAATTAGGAGAGCAGCAGCTAGTTAGGAGCAGCACCAGCTCGTTGCTAGACATGACCTTGAAAGAGTCAGTTCTCTGAATCTGTTTCCTTAGTTATTACCTACCCATCCCTCATAGCTGATGCAAAATAAATTAAGGTAGGAGAAAGTCTTTTGCAAATTCTAAAGCATGATACAAAGTAAAGCATTATTAGGGGTAGTAGTAAAATGTCCTATTGCCCAAAAATATTGCAGGGATTTCTTTTTGAGGTCCCTTCAAAGACGAAGGCAGAGGGTTTTTTAAAAAAATGCAAACCTGATCATTCATGTCCTGGTTTAAAGATGCATTGTGGCTAAAGGATAGATTCTCAACTCTTTGGCTTGGTAGATACAGATCTTCAAAAACTGGCTCCTTGGCAACCCCATCCCTGGTTTTACCTCTCAAAGACCGCAACAAGCAACAATGGCTGACTGATCACATTCTCTTACACACTTCTTTGCCTTTGCAATTTTGGTGAAGTTCTTGGATGTGATTATCTTATCACATCCTGGACTCCACAGACTGCTATTACAGGACTTCCACATTATCATGAGGTTCTGACATTGTCCAGGGCAAGAAAGGGGGTGGGGGTGGGGCAATGCCTTCTCCTTCCCCATACCTCATACAAAACCCAACTTACAGCAGCTTAGTAAATATTCCTTCAGTGACAGCAAGGGAGATCCTTATTTGCATACCACAAAAAATGGTGCCAAGGAGAGAATCTCAAGGGAAGGTTGTCAACTGAAAAAAAGGCTTAAAGGCCCTAATAAAACCACTATAGGTCCACATCGCTTATCCAAATGCCCTAAGGCCAGATGTGTTTTGGAATTCAAAATTTTTGGTGTTTTAGGGAGGTAAAAATGTACCTTCTGCTCTCAGTGGAGTGTAGGTCAGCACTCCGTACGCAAACACAGTAATACTTCTGCAGGGGAACTTACAAATAACCATGCTAAAGGAGATAAATGAATACACAGGCCTTTTGGATTTTGGAATTAGAGAGAAGGGATAGTGGATCCATATCACCTGATTTGTATACATAGCTCTTTCAAATTCATTTTCTTGTTTGCTCAAAAATACATCACAGCAGGACTGACCTATATTCAGTCTACAAGTAAAAGGGGCCATACACCCAAACATCAACAGGCAGGCCATAAAATATTCTCAAAGGGGTTCAGAAGCACCCACACATGGTCATCATCACTGACAACTACAGCAAAACAGAAACAAAAACAACAACTACAAAAATTGCTAAATCCAGCACTGGAGGAACAGGTAGAAAAAGTGGTAATCCACAGAGCAGGAAATGAAGGTATAAATGATTTTGTAAGCAAATAAATAAATATTGTTAGGAAATCCTATCACTGATTTCTAAAGGGCTCTCCAACCGTGGGCACAGAGATGTGCACACACAAATAGTGGCATTCATAAGCCAAAACTGAACTGTTCCAGACCAACCTGACTTGTTTCCATGTGAAAACAGAAACAGCAGTGCATGCCACCTGCTCTCTAGGGCTGCAGAAAGGAACGGACACCTTTTGCAAATAAATATATAGAGAAAAATACATATATTCTTCTAAACAACCAGAAAGATCTCCATGTAATGCCTCATATGAAAAACTTCTTTTAGAACCAAATGCTGGCAGGAATAAAACTTTTTCTAAGAAACAGGGAAGTGCTTTTGTTTCTAAAAAGAAGTACAAAATAATAAGAAAGAGGAAGGAGAATGCATAATCCCACTTCCAATGAATTCTAACTCCAATGAATTCTAACACCGGAACACCCATTTGTGTTTACCTATAAATCTAAAAGGTTTCATTTCAGGGAGAAGGAGAATGCTGCCTCAACATTTCTAACAGGCACCTCTGGATTCCATCGCATACCAGAGGCCAATATTAACAGCAGTAGCCACCATGTACCCTACTGATCCTCCACTACATACAAGGTAGGATGCTGAGTTTTCGAAGGTTTCCATTAATCCTCATGTTAATAATAGATCCTACCTTATAAGAAACTAGATCCTTCAGGAAAGATCCCAGAACTTTTAAGAAGGAAAACCAAATGATGATGATGTTATCTCTTGCCAATTACTTGGTTTCTACTCTAATAAAAAGTGGCATAGCTCATTTGCAATAGCTCACAATTCATCCCCTCCTAGACACCATTTCAGTAAGCATGTAGCAGAAATAACTCTCTTGTCCACACCTAAACCCTTTCTCATGCATCTCAGATGAAAACGTGTTCCCTCCCTTCTTCCCTCCCTCCACCTCTCCCTCTGTCTCTCTGTCTCTCTCTCTTGCCCCATTTTTCAGAAGTTCTCCTTGACTGTGCCCCATCCGTCCATCCATCCATCCCTCCATCCATCCATTTCCTTTTGGGTACCTATCATACCAAGCAATGAAGGTACAAAATGTGTAAGTCATGGTCCTCTTCCTCATGCAAGCAAATAATCATACCTAAGTATAAGTTAGGTATGGCACAGGAGCAGCACTGATCATTTCTGGCTCAGGGTGCAAGTTCAATGGTCACAGAGGTCTTCAAAGAGGTGGTAACCTTTGACTGGCTCTGAAGAATGATTGCAAAGATGCAAAATAGACAAGAAAGAGAAGGGCATTTTAGGCCAAAAGAGTGATGAATGATGCTGAGTGCTCCATGTCCTTCAGGACAGTGAAAAATGACAATGGGGAGATGAAGCTGGGAAAGAGGGATGGGCCACAGAGAAGCAAAGGTCAACAAGATCCAGTCCCCAAAGTTTAGTATTCTGTGTCTGTCCGACCACAGCACCTAGGACAGTACCCTGCCCTAAGGGAAGGGGAAAAGGGAGGACATGGGGCTGCTGATTGGCCAAAGGAAGCCAAGGTTCTCATCAACTCACCAAGAGAGCCTGGCCACCTTTTCCCAACACCCCTCCCAGCATCCTTGCTCTTACCATAGCCCTGTGGTTTCTAAGAACTAGTCTCTTGCCTTTTCTGCCAATTAATTGTGACTCTAATATGTTGGGGACAAGACACTCTTCATCCTGAGGGGCAGCTGTGAGGGCAGCACAGGAGAAAAAAATGTTCACTGAGTTGGGCAGGGAGCAGGAGAACTGATTTTAAATAGATAGCTTTTAAAGGGAACTAGCGAGATCATAGACCACCAGTTAGAAAGAGCTTCAACATCCACCTAAACACCAGCGCACCATAAAGACTGACTGAGCTGCTGGGTCTTTATCATCTCTTCCTGGGCCTTTAAAGCAATAATCCCCATGCTTTCTGAAATTGCTACAGAATGTCTCATTCATCTGATTCATAGATTTTCATTGCCTCTTCAAAATAAAGAAAAAAAATCTTGTTGCTATAAAACTTGTTCTTTGTTTTTAACTAAGGTGGATTTAAACGAACTGTTATAAGAGTTTCCTGATACCCTACAGGATAATTAGACACATACTGATTTCCTGCACAAACTCAGAATAAAAAAAATCACAAATCCAGAAATTCAGCCTTCATAAAGACCAAGATGATAGGGAAAGGGCAATATGCTTGAACAAAAAATGCAAGTAGAAATTTGGCCAAACCAGACATAAAATACTGGTACACTTCAAGATTATTTTTTCATACAAATAATATTGCAAATTCAGTGAATACTATTTATAGAGCTATAAATTTTTATATTAGTTTCAGAACAAGATAAAATCACTGTTTGATCTGACCACTGATTGTACTGAAGCAATTTAAGTTTCAGGTATCACAAGGAAATAACTTCTAAGAAATGATGACCTTAAACAAAGTTAGATTTAAAAATGAAGAATCATAGAAATATTCTCAAGTTCTAGAGAATCACAATGAGCTGAGGAATCCAAAGACCAGAATTAAGAGTCCTAGGTTTCCTCCTCTTACACTGTTGGTGAGAATGCAAACTGGTGCAGCCACTCTGAAAAACAATATGGACGTTCCTCAAGAAGTTAAAAATAGAGCTACCCTACGATCCAGCAACTGCACTACCAGGGATTTACCCCAAAGAAACAAATGTAGGAATCCGAAGGGGCACCTGCACCCCAATATTTATAGAAGCAATGTTCACAATAGCCAAACTATAGAAAGAGCCCAGATGTCCATCAACAGATGAATGGATAAAGAAGATGTGGTATGTATGTATGTATGTATATATATATATATATATATATATATATATATATATAATAGAATACTACTCAACCATCGAAAAAAATGAAATCTTGCCATTTTGCAAGAATGTGGATCGTACTAGAGGGTATTATGCTGAGCGAAATTAAGTCAATCCGAGAAAGACAAACATCATATGATTTCACTCATATGTGGAATTTAAGAAACAAAACAGATGAACACAGGGGAAGGGAAGAAAAAAATAAGACAAAAACAGAGAGGGAGACAAACCATAAGAGATTCTTAATCACAAGAAACAAACTGAGGGCTGCTGGAGAAGGGGTGCGTGGGCGATGGGGTAAATGGGTGATGAGCATTAAGGAGGGCACTTGATGGAATGAGCACTGGGTGTTAGGTGCAACTGATGAATCATGAAATTCTACCTCTGAACTAATAATATGCTATATGTTAATTAAATTGAATTTAAAATAACAACAGCAACAAAAGAAGAGTCCTGGGTTTCCTACTGATTCATGGTGGGATGGTACAGCCTCAGTTTCCTTGTCTGTAAAATGGAGTACACAGAGAGATGAGAGTATGGAAGAGAAGACAATGGGTTAATTAGATATCTGAGACATTTTCCTGATTTAAAAAACCTCAATGAATTTTGTATTATATACACAGAATAGATCCTTTCTAGAAAGAGAATTCCATTTCAACTACAGGATAAAAGCTTTAGAATCAAGGAAAATAAAAATGGAAGACAAAGAAAGTACATCAATCAATTCAGCATAAAAGTAAACTTCCATTTTTATGCAAATATCAGCTTATAAAATAAAAATGACTAAGTGGTTTTGAAAGATGCCTATATGGATTTCCCAATTTTTTGCTTAGTTTTATATGTCCTAAAGCACAGGACAAACAATGACAATTTGGCATATACTATTATTTCCCATCCTCACTAGTTATTTTAAGAGAGTAACATGTTTATCAGTAGCACATGTAGGACAACACGCCAGCAGAGTAGAGCAGAAATATTGCCAGGTTATTCTTGGACCCTAAAAAAAGAGCCCAAGATATGCCCTGCTTCCAAATAAAGGATGAGAAGGATGATGGTATCACTGAAATCCACGAGAAAGTGAAGAGTAGAAACTACAAAATAAATACAGGAGTAAAGACAAAAAGAAAGAAACTAGTATTCCAGAATGTCTGGCATGACAGAGATAAGAAACCTAGAGAGGTCTGAAATATAAAACCTGTAAGACAATAGAGACAAATAAGAGCAAAATAGACCAACTACTGGCAAATCACTTTGAACAAGATCACCAACATAATGGAAGCATTCTATTTTGTGTGGAAAGCCCTGTGGGAGCGTTGCTCCCAAGGACAACCACCACTCCAGAATTTCTTCTCTCAAGCGCTCAAGAAAGTTGGTGGTGAGAACCATGATCTTACACATACGCACACTGAGGATGGAGATTAAGAAATCATGTGTCCACAGAACTCTCTCCATCCTGGGGCTGTGGCTTGCTTTGAGCATCCTAGAACCTGAAATCTAAAACAATCTCAATAAAAAAAGAAACTACATCTATCCTTCCCTCATCCCTCCCTCAGTCTACAGACCAGTCAACAGAGTCACATCTACCAAAACCCACCCATCGACTCACCATTTTACAGAAGGATTGGGTGAAAAAAGAAACACAGCCATTTACCTGTGCAAGAGCGGCCACCCAAAGAGATAACCCATCTACCAAGAGTCAACAGTCTTCACAGTGGCCAGCGCATGCTAAGCAACAGCACCCACTAGTGGTGGGGAGGAACACAAGGGGAAAGGAGGTACACGTTGACAGATTCCTTCAATTAATGTAAAACCCTATGCATTTCACAAAGTTATTATCACCCTCACAGCCACCCCCAGAAGGCTGGTGTTCCTGAAAATTGAAGACATATCTCTATATGGCTAAATGCTTCTGGAGTTCTACTCCAACTATGGAACTTTTCTCTTGCCTCAACCATACAAATTGGTACTAACTATAGCTTCTCCTAATGCACACGTGCCATAGTTCTAAAGAACTCTCTCCTACTCACATAATACAGTAAATAGAAGCTGAGTATGTACCGTAGATGTAACACTGTGAGGATTCAAAATTAAATTAGAAAAAGATCCTGCTATCAAACAGCACAGAATCTACTTGAGGAGACATTGCAGGGTCTATGGAATGGCACCACCATTACCCAACATGCAAGCTAAAAACCAAGGAGTAGTCTCTGATGCTTCCCTTTTTCTCACCCTATACTTCCAACCCGTCATCATATCTAGTCCTATCACCTCTATTTCTCTAAACATTCACCCAGTTCTGTCCATCTTTACCTCCCTGGTCAGGTGATCATCATTTCTTCTTAAATGACTACAAAAACTTCAAAATGTCTAACCACATCTCCTTTTGGACTCCTACGGTCCTTTCATCCATCCTCTTCCCTGCAAGCAAAGTGATACCTTGTCAATTGGATCACTTCAAACCCATGCTTAGAAATGCTTGTGACTCTTAGGAAAATGCTTGTGACTCTGTCTCATACTCCTTATTGTCCATTCCCAGTCACAGGGGCTTTCTGGTGTCCATCACTCAAACAAAGGTCCCTTCCACTGCAGGGACTTCACACATCCGGTCACCTCTCTAATGCCATCTCCTGCCTCTTTGACCCTGAGTCACCCTTCAGGTCACAGCTCTGCACAACCTTCTGAGGAAAGATACCCCGACTTCCTTGACCATGCCAGGTCCCCTCAAACACATACCTCTCCTGTAGAACCTTTAGGACAGCTGTCATTTAACATTTTATGCAATCATTTTTGCACATAGTTTCTTTTAAAAATTGTTATAAAAGCAGAAACTGTGTCTGGGTTCTGTAGGTACTTTGCTGAGTGAAAAGACAGATAAGATCAATATGAACCAAAATGGAAAAGGTGCCCAGAGAAAGATGCAAATGACTCCTGCTGGGTTTAAACCAGACCTCTTGCCTTTCACAAGCCATCCTTCCTGGGAATTTCTCAAGGTCTCTTCATCCCGACATGACACTGTGACATGGTGTCCACATGAGGAAGGGAAGGGGAACTATCATATCTTTTGCTGTCCCTTCCTCTCCCAAGTCCAAAGATCAAGGAAGCAAGGGAAGAAGTAGGGCTCCCATATAGAAGGAGAGTGGCCCTATCTATATTTGCCTTTAATAAAAGTGGGGCAAGAAGGTAACACCCCCAAACCTACTGAAACCATTGTTCTGGGTGAAACTGCTCCTAAGAACCCCTGACAAATCCATCATCTCTGTGGAAGCCTTTCCAGGGTGTAGGTCAGCCACCTTACACGGACTGAGTATCACTGTCCCTCCTTGAAATGGTGACAGAAGTCTCTCTCCTTCCTCAACAATCTATTTCTTCTTGAAAATCTGCTGTAATTAATTTCTCCATTGCCCATTGAACTAAACATATTTAAAATGCAGGAGTGACCTACATTGATACACCTCTTATTAAGAAATGTTTGCTTGTCCCTCTTCTAATACCCAATGTCTCAGGAGTGTCCCTTGGCTCTGCCTGGCCCCTCCAGTTGCTCACTGCCTCAGGACAACACAGAGTGGTGGTCAAGAGCCTGACCCAGGGTCACAACGCTGGGCTGTGGACCCCAGGCTCAAGGAACTGTGGCCCTGCTTTCTGTAAAATGGGGTGAATGACAGGACCTCACTAACAGAGTTGTCAGAATCCATGAAACACCTTTTGGAAGATCTAACTGGCTTTATTAAATGATTCATGAACTGGGCAGTACACTCTCTCACAAGAAGGGAGGCACTCCTCCACCAACACTCCTAGCACAGTGCCTGATGCACTACGTGATGATTAACTATTAGTATGATTAATATATTAAGGAAGTCTCAGGTATTCACTGAAATGAGCTCCTTATCCCCAAACCAAGAGAATTATTTTAAAAAAAAAACCTCTGTAGAAAAATTCTCAGGATAGAAGAACTCTAGACACTTGTACCTGTAAGATAACACAGTGACCTATAGGGAGACAGTGTTTGCTGTAGCTCTGCACAACAACAGTGGAACCATGACCTACATCCTAGTTACACATCCAGGAACTAGTCATTAGTCACACCCACTCAAAAAATAAGGATGTGGGCGGTTCTCCCTCCCCCATCACAATGTATATCTTGTGTTTATTCGGTGTACTGTAAAGTTCAGAATACAAAGTACTATTTATAAGCTTCTTTTTTTTGGCAGGAGGTAAATTCAGACATCCTCCTGCCAAGTCCAAATCTGAGACGTACAAGTTACACATGTATATAGGATAATGTAATCTGCTAAGAAAACAGGGAAGGCAGCCCCAGCAGGTAGGTCTTCACAGCCCCTGGGGACAACTGCTCCTTAGTAACACCTGGCTCTTCACACCTGCCCTGAAATTCTCTACAGGAATTAAATGTGGAAGGAAAATGAATATTTCACCAAGAAGGTTTTCATTAAAATAACCGCACATTTTCCCCCCCTCACACACCTCATTTTATCCAGGAAAATCGTGTGAAGAGAAATAAAATAAATTTTTAATCTGCACAGGAAATGATTTGGTTATCTGGTTACCTGTCACCCAGAGCTGTGCCCTGAAAACTGAGGCTGTGCAGGATATAGGTGCTAAGTATAAAGAAAGCCACCAAACGAAGAAACCACTCTACTGTGCCATTGTAAGAGAAGTCCAGAGGCTTCTTTGCCCCTGCTTTGAGCCAGAAAAATTGGTGTAGCTTCTGCTTTCTATGTACTCAAGTTTTCTTTTTTAAAAGATGTGTTTACTTATTTTAGAGAGAGAGTGCGCATGTGTGAGCGTGCAAGTGGGGGGAGGGGCAGAGGGAGAGAATCTCAAGCAGATCCTGTGATGGGTCTAGAGCGGACCTGGGGCTCGATCTCATAACCTTGAGACGTGACCTGAGACAAAACAGAGAGTCAGATGCTCTGCTGATGGTGCCACCAGGTGCCCCCCTATGTACCCAGCTTTTAGACAACATTTCCTGATCTTGATGGAAGAAGGCTAGCTTGTTGAGGTCCATGAGCCAAAAAGGGTGAGAATAAGCTTCTAGGATGGTCAAATGTATTTATTCCATAGCTCTCCTAGGACCCTCACATCTCAGAGGCAGCTGGATGCCCCAGGATCTATCAGAAAACAGTCTACCCAGGGTATTCTTCTCAGGGATTATTTTGGAAAATCTGTACCACATGCCAAAGGCATTAACCCACTTGGTTTCAGACAAAACTAATAGATGACTTTACGATTAGGAATGAATGACTATTAAATAGGTCAGTAGTATTTTGCCTCTGTTGGTCAGAGGTCCTATTTTACATAAGCTCATATAAGCATATATATATAGATATATAGATATATATATAGATATATATATAGATATATATATACTTATATCTTATATAAGTGACCATCTAGAGAAAGATTACATTCTCTGCAGAATATAGCTTCCAATAGTGAGAGTATTCATCAACACGTCTTGTCTTTAGAGTGTTTCCTGGGCAGCTGCTTGCCAGCCAGGAAGAAGAGCAGGCAGGGTAAGGCCTACAGGTCAGACTAGTCCGGCCAGGACATTGTAAGGCCTGAAGCTACTTTCTTGAATAGCAGGGCCTCGGGCCTTACCATAAGGATAAGAGATCGTGAAAGTGAGGCAGGCATGTAGAACCATGCCGTCTCCCTGCTAAATCTACCCTCTTTACCCCCGCAGGGAAGTTCCTCCCTTATAGGTATGCCTCAAAAATAAGGTTTTGTTTTTAAGTCAGCCATGAAACACCCTCCCAATTCACTGACTGGGTTCTGGGAGGTCGTCTGCTATTTCCCAAAATCAAATACAGGCTCGAAGGGCATTTTGGAAACAAGCTAAAAATAGACAAAACAATGTACTCAAAGTAATTCCAAAATGTTTTCAGCAACACTTTTGGAGCTGGGTGTACAATCATCCAGACTGCCATAAAAGGCAAATTCACTTATAGGCTAGGTACTTTGAAGCTTTCAGGTGACCTCACAATTTTATAACTGCGATGAGTCACATACCCTGGGACCCCCCAACTTTTCAGCAAGTTCCCCACTAAGGGCTTTATGCCTCTTCATATCCTCATCTCACCTCATCGAGCTGTGACTCCCACAGTGGGGACTCTCCAGAAATTATGTTTAAGAAAACAATCAGATACCACTGACAGGTGACCCCCATTACTATAGGTTTCAAGGACTTCTTATAGATGTTTCTATGGAACTCTCATTTTCTTTTAAAAAGTAAAACAGGTGCCTGGGTGGCTCAGTTGGTTAAGTGCCTGCCTTCAGCTCAGTTCATGATCACAGGGTCCTGGGATCAAGTCCCACATGGGGCTCCTTGCTCAGCGGGGAGCCTGCTTCTCCCTCTCCTATGCCCCCTGCTTGTGTTCTCTCTCTCACTGTCAAATAAATAAATAAAATTTAAAAAAATAAATAGGGGTGCCTGGGTGGCTCAGTGGGTTAAAGCCTCTGCCTTCGGCTCAGGTCATGATCCCAGGGTCCTGGAATCCAGCCCCACATCCGGCTCCCTGCTCTGCGGGGAGCCTGCTTCCTCCTCCTCCTCCCTCTCTGCCTGCCTATCTCTGCCTGCCTATCTGCCTACTTGTGATCTCTGTCAAATAAATAAATAAAATATCAAAAATAAATAAATAAATAAAAAGTAAAACAAACCACACAATTGAAAACCAGGCAAGAGATCTCACAAAAGAGGATACCCAAATGCCAACATACACATGCAAGACACTAAGCTTCATGTGGTGATAAGGGAAATATGAACTGAAAACCTAAGAAGAGACCTCTACACAAACATCTGAAATAGCTAAAATGAAAATGACTTCTCAAACTAAGTATTGGCAAGAATGTGGAAAAAGGGAACTCGCGTTCACACCAGATGGGGCTATAAATTTGAGTGACATACTGGAAAACCGCTTGGCTCTATCTACTGGAGCTAAATGCTCATGTCACAAGACCCAGCAAGAATGGCTACACACACACACACACCAGCGACACATACCCGTATGTCCCCAAAGACCTATGTTCATGAATGCTCACAGCAGCTTTATAACAGCCCCTAACTGGAAACAGCTCAAACATCTATAATTAAGAATTATGGTATAGAGGCGCCTGGGTGGCTCAGAGGGTTAAAGCCTCTGCCTTCGGCTCAGGTCATGGTCCCGGGGTCCTGGGATCGAGCCCCGCATCGGGCTCTCTGCTCAGCAAGGAGCCTGCTTCCTCCTCTCTCTCTGCCTGCCTCTCTGCCTGCTTGTGGTTTCTGTCTGTCAAATAAAATCTTAAAAAAAAAAAAAAAAAAAAGAATTATGGTATATTGATACAACGGAATACAGTCCGGCTTCTGCTCCATGAGCAATAGCGATGAATCTCACAACACTGAAAAAAGTCAGACACGAAAGAACATAAAAGGAGGACTGTACTCAGACGAAACTCAAAAATTGGCAAAAGCGATCCCTAGTGTTAGAAGTCAGGACAGTGGCTACCACGGAAAAGGAGGTTACCAGCCAGCCCAAGGAGAGATTCTGGGGTGCTAGAGGCTCTTTCTTCATGTGTGTTAAGACTAAATGGATGTGCTCATGGAGTGGAAATTCCCTACACTGGACCCGTGTAACCTGTCCTTGTTTCTGTGTTTATGTTAAGTTTAAAAAAAATTCTTTTTTGAAAGCAAACCCATCTAAATGCCTCCTCCTGTGCAATGCCAAACAGCGCAAACCCACTCAACTGTCCCTTAGTGTAAATGTATGTCAGTGCTCGGGCCTAGTGAGAACAGCAAGAGGCACTGGGTCCTGCACCCACCTGTGCCTGCTCCCCACCCTGACCCGGGGGGAATCCCAGGACTCCGAGGGAGTTTGACTCCCTGGGCCTCACTGCTCTCATCTAGAGAAACCAGCTGGGTAATGATGAGTCTCAGATAAAATCTAGTGAGGACACTCTGCAGACCACAAACTGGCAGGACCTCATCACGTCCTACAGCAGACGCCATTAAGAAGCAGGAGAACCTGCGGAGAATCAGGGAAAATTTTTGAGGAGCTCTGGGTGGTGGGGGTGGGGGGCTTCCTTTCAAGAGTTTTAGGGTGGTAGCGTAGGTTCTTTATGAAATTACCTTCCAATGCCAACATGAGTTAGTAGACTTTCCGTTTGCCCAGCTGTGTCATGAACTGCTCTGTAATAAGCTTTCCATCACCAACAGCGCTTTTCAGCTCACACTGGAAATGCTACACACCCTCCAACTGGAAAGTAAGGGGAAATACCCAGCACTACCTGTGTCTGAGGGTGGGTCACGCAGACAAGAGGAACCAGTATTTGTGAAGTGCTTAGAACTGTGTTCTACGTTAGCACATCACAATCTCCAGGGAAATGTTAAATACGAAAAATAAGACGGACAGAAAAACTAATGGACGGCAAAGTGGAGGGGAATCCCAGAAGAAAGCAGCTGCCCAGCTCAGTCTATTTTTATTGATTCTCCCCTACATGTCAGACATGCTAGGTCTCGGGGACACAAAAATGGAAGATCCCAGCCTTGGGAGGCGTTCACAGCGCAGTGGGGC
The DNA here is from genome assembly GCA_004024625.1 of Mellivora capensis. Lineage (NCBI taxonomy): Eukaryota > Metazoa > Chordata > Mammalia > Carnivora > Mustelidae > Mellivora > Mellivora capensis. Next base: position 15,917 of record PISX010009920.1, on the reverse strand, counting down.
TGGAGAACGAGGGCTATTCCAAAACCAGGTGCCTAAATTCAGGACTCCCTGTCCCATTTTTAAAAATCAGCGGCTGTGTGGTTGACAATGGGGATGAACTTGGAAGTATGTCCATTTTATGACCTTTGAGCTCTTTTGATAAGAACCAAATTTTTACCTGCAGGGCCAGATGTTTTTTAACTACTGTTATAGTTGCACAAGGATTTAATTTGAAAAGGCCTTCCTTCAGGAACTCCCAGCTTTATATATCTCGTTCCTTCTCAGCAGCAGGACCGCTTCCTTATTGCGACTTAATGATAGGATAGATTAATCACTTCAAGAATAATATTAACTTCTCAACCACGAGATACGGCTGGCTTTCACCTGACCCTGTGTGAGGTGACATTTTCCCTGGCAATCTCAAAATAAAGAGCTGGGTGAGGCAGACCCTCTCTGGCCAAGCTTCCTTATGCACAGTGGTCATGAGCGGCAAGGAGAATAGAGCACACACACTCACTCGCCTCCGAAATCGGATCTTTCCCACTTCAGAGCAACACTACTCCTCCACCTTCTGGAAGGACTGTAAGTGCCTGCGGAGGCCCAGTGTGTTGGGCTTCAGCCGGAATCTTATCTTTGATTGCTTGATGATGGCGCAACATCAGGTTAAATGCCCAGCCCCAGCACCATAACTAAGTGAATAATCTCATTCTCTTCAAAACCGGGCATGAAAGAGCCACACGGGCCAATCCACCAAACAAACAATAGGGTGAAACTGGGCCTCGCAGGGTGACATCACCGTCCTTAGGAAAGCAAGGAATTTCGGGCTGTGAAGGCTTGGAAACTAGTTTGACTTACTGCACTTGGGGTTTTGTTAAAACCTTAGGAACTATTCGTGTCTATTTTTTTTCCCCAGCAGAAAGTGAGAAGGATCTGTCCACTTCACTGAAGTGTAAACACAATCTCTTATTTCCTCTCCCTTCAAATGAGGATAAAGGAGATAGAGACAAAAGTTAACAAACGCCAACTCACCTTGTGTAACCCTAGGCAGATGCCGCTACCTCAGCCAGCCCTGGGGAGTGCTGGTGCGCCCTCTTAGAGCCCAGACCACTCTCACAGGGGCTATTCATGCCAGCCTCAAAACCAGCCCAATGAGTCAGGCTGGCAGGGAAATGGAGATGGGTGGGCAAGCAACACAGGCTCCAGGTTGGAAAATTACAGCCAGTGCCAAGATTTAGTTCCCACTTCTTCCTCATCCCTTGTTCCCCATTAACCTAATTCAATCCAACCTTCCCAGAGTTAATAGATTCATGGAAAGCAAATTAACAAAAGACCCAGATTTTCTAAAGTCGATAAAGAAACAAATACTTTCACCCTCGTCCCCAGAAACTTTCATCCATGCTGTTCATGAAGTCCAGGGGGTTGCATTTTAGCTCCCTTTATTTCCTGTCTGGGAAAGAGATAAAGATCACTAAGGGAGGGAGTAGGCAGCTAGGCAGGGATGGGCAGAGACCACCAACTGAGCAGCTCAGAGATGACCTTCTGGTAAAAAAGAAACCAACTCTGGGGTCCCTGGGTGGCTCAGTTGGTTAAGCCTCTGCCTTCGGCTCAGGTCATGATCTCAGGGTCCTGGGATCAAGCCCTACGTTGGGCTCCCTGCTCAGCTCCCTCTGCCACTCCCCCTACTTGTGCTCACTCTCTCAAATAAATAAAATCTTTAAAAAAAATAAAATACTTGTGCACTCTCAAAGAAATAAAATCTTTTAAAAAAGGAAAAATCAACTCCATCAAAGCCAAGTAAAGATCCGACACCTAAAAGTTATCCGGACTCAGCTGAGACTAGCACAGTGACTTTACCAAAGCTATGGTAATTTGAAAACCAATCAGGTTTCAAATCGTGAGGACCAGGTTTCATGCTTCATCTACTACATCCTCTCCCCACCCTAACCCCATCCATGCAAATCAAAAACCCCTGTGAAGCCCTTGGCTTTCTTCCACATATTTCTTTCCCATAGTCCTGACCGTGGAATTCTCAGCCCTTTACAGAAGGAGAAGGCAAAGAGGCACCATTCCAGGCCCATTAGGTTAGGCACTTTTCTGTGAATTAGGTCTTACTCTGATGTTACAGAGAAGAAAGTTGTAGCTCATATGTGACTTACCTCGCCCGAGTTCCCCAAGTAAATTAGCGGCAGAGCCACTACTAAGAGCTACTCAGCTCTGCTTTAGTCCAAGGCCATCTGCTCCACACTGCACTGGCTTCTACTCAGTGATCACGGACCAGCAGCAAGCGCGTAGTGGGAGCTTGTTCTATCGGCAGGATCTCAGGCCCTAAGCCCCGGCCTGCCGAATCAAACTCAGCACTTTAACAGGATCCCCGGGGTGTTTCTGCCCATGAGTTTAAGAAGCCCAGCTATGCTACAGCACTGAAGAGAGACGCAGCATCTCTCCCAGGGGGATGGCAGCCTCAGCTCCAGTGGGGTTAAAAACTCCTGCAGTATCACGACTCTTGGGTCCAACACACTGATGCTTGTGTAATGACAAGTGGCACCTGAACTCTGCTGCAGACAGAGCTTTTAAGGGCAGTCTTGACAGGCCTCCATAAACAAACTGGAAGATGACACTAAGATATCTATCACAGTCAAATCTTAAGGTAGGAGCTAAACGTAAGCTGCCAGTCAGAGAGCCTATATTGCCCTTTGGTGGGTCACAGCAAGGAAGCCCACATATGGAATTCGTCTCTGGAGGGAAGTCCAGAAACACTCCAATCTGATGATCCCAAGGCTCATGCCACAAAACCTATCTCACTGACTCAGGAGCCACTTGGAGCAAAGCGCCTTTAATTCAGGAGAAGGATTTGGATCATAAAGTAACAGGAAAACCCTAGAAGATCCAAAGACAGGAAGGACAAAGGAATCATCTAGATATTTTCTTTTCCCCAAAAAGAAAATCTGGCCTGAAATGAATACGATAGAGTTCTAGAGCTCTCCGACCACTTTTTTTCTTACTATTTTCTTTTTGTTCCAGCCTTCTTGCCTTTTTATCCTGAGAGAATTCATACCTCATACAATTCACCGTTTTAGAGAATCCAATTCAATAGTTTATATTCACAAAGTTATGTAATCATCACCACTGATTCCAGAACATTTTTCATCACCCCAAAAAGAAAGCTGTACCCATCAATAATCACTCCCTATTCTCCCCATCTCCCCAGCCCCTGAAGACCACTAATGCACCTTCTGTCACTACGGATTTGCCTATTCTGGACATATCATACAAATGGAATCATACACCATAGGGCCGTTTGGGTCTGGCTTCTTTCACATAGCATGTTTTCAAGGTTCATCCCTGTAGCCCAAATCAAACTGCATTCCTTTGTATAGCTGAACCGTATTCCATCGTATGGATACCCCACACTTTGTTTATCCATTCATCAGCTCGTGGGCATTTGGGCTGTTTCCGTTTTTTTGGCTCTTATGAATAATGCTGTTGTGAACATTTCTGTCCAGGTGTTTACGTGAACATGTTTTCTGTTCTCTTGGGTATATGCCCAGGAGTGAAACTGGTGCTTGGGTACCTCTGTGTATGGATTGAGGAACTGCCTGTTTTCCAAAGTGGCTACACTATTCTACATTCCCAGCACCAATGGAAAGTACAAGGGTTCCCATTTCTCCACATCCTCACCAACAATTGGTCTTCTATGTCTTTTTAATAACAGCCATCCTGATGGGTATGAGGTACTACGTGGTTTTGATTTGTATTTCCCTAATGACTAATGGTTTCGAACATCTTTTCATTTGCTTATTGCCATATGTGTATCTTCTTTAAAGAAATGTCTATTTAAGGGATGCCTGGGTGGCTCAGATGGTTAAGCGTCTGCTTTCGGCTCAGGTCAGGATCTGCAGGTCCTGGGATTGAGCCCCATGTCGGGCTCCTAACTCAGTGGGGAGTCTGCTTCTCCCTCTCCCTCTCCCCCTGCTTGTGCTCTCTCTCTCCATCTCTGTCTCTGTATCTGTCAAGTGAATAAATAAAATCTTAAAAAAAAAAAAAAAAGAAATGTCTATTTAAGGCCATTGCCCATTTTAAAATTGGGTTGCCTTTTAATTGCTGAGTGGTAAGACTTATTCCTTCATGCTATTTTTTGAAACTCCAGGCACACCCTCTCTTCCTGGAAAGCTCTTCTTCCAAATACCCAAGACTCTTCAGCTGGACGTCCCTCTGTACTTGGACCCACTGTCCTCTAAAGGCCTAGAAACACTGATTCTCTTTGTGTCTCATGTGCCCTTCCTTGCTTTTAACCTGAGTGTTGGGATCCCCCCTCCTCTTTGTCCACAAGTAGCTCTTCTGTGGTCACCAGAACTCATGGCTACTTCAGTGAATTCAAAGAATCGAGAAAGAACAGCAGGTTCTTTGACCACCAACACAGACTCACACAGTCTTACCCTGTGCGAGGCATGATCCTCTTCCTGTGTGCTCTGAAAATTACTGACATGCAGGCACAAGTACAATCCTTCATACTCCTGCTCCATTATGCCACCAACCTAAAACGCCCCTTCTCTTCTCTAAAGAAGTACAACCACCCATCATTTACATTTTCACAGTTTATCCCCACCATGGAAACTAGGAGAAACCAGCCCACCCATAGCTGATGTTAATTAGCATATTAGAATTGTTGGGATGTACTAATGTGGTCATGGAGTATTAGAAGATCCACACATAACCTCAAAAACGCTGCAATTTGGGAATTGTTTAATTGAATAAATACAACCAAGATTTTGTTGTTGAGGCTGTTAACTCTGGTACTTTTCAGAGACTTTGATATGATGATGCACATGTTGAGAATCTCTAGGAGGGAAAAATAACAGGCAGCGCTTCCAAATTGATCTGCCCTTTTCAAGAGCATACCTATTAATGGCCACCCCAATAGGATTCTTCTGATGTACTCTAGAAACTGCTGAGCTAATTCAATTGCTGCTTAATTCTATCAGCTGGACAGCATGGAGTAGAAACCATATTTTCTACCCGTGTAAGGAACCAAATTTGCTTTGTTTTAGAATATTGTCAATTGCAAGTCCCTCTATTTCCATGTCGGTTTACAGAAAAAGAAAAAAAATACATTAAAAGTGTTCATAGTTTTGAAGACCCATCCAGATTTCTGAAATTGAAATAAGATATAATGTTGGGGGGGGGTGCATTTTAGAATTGAGCTAGTATCATGCAACCCGGGTTTTAGTTTAAGCACGCTCTAGAAGGGTTGTGGAGAACAGTGTTCCAGGAATGGGCTGTGACTCTCTAGGACCCAGAACCATCCAAAGACCAAAGAGAACTAAGGTCTTATAACGAAGGTCTCACAACAGACTTATCCAAGGGAGTGAAGATACAAAGTGATCACGTGCTAAGAAAAACTAACAACAGAGATAAGGAAAGAAGCCTCCTCCACACTGGAAAAAAATCCTAGCAGTGAAAAGTAGGGGTAACACCCAAAATATAAACATCAAGTTATGGGAAAGAATTTTAAAATAGAAATGTTCCCTACTCATGTTAAGTAGGAGAAACCATTTAAATTAGCTAGTGAATCTGAAGAATTACAACCGGAAGGTGTTTCTTCACTGTGTGCTGATTACCATCAGGAAGACATGCATGAGCCTTGCAGTTTTATCTACTAAAACACTAAATGGTACACTGGAGTTTTTGAATAGGTTTCTGATTTTACTGATAGGTCTCTCTAGTGCTAATCATCTTAAAACTAAAACAAAGCACAAATGGAAGGCTAAGATAAAGCCTGTGGTCAGCTGGGATTCCATTTGGCAAGGCAACATAAGAACTTATTAAAGTTCTGATCTCCTCTTACAACTAGTCGTTCGGATGCTACATAAACCTTATTCTTTCTTTAGGATGTCATCTCAGGGGCCCGCCCAACTCCAGCGGGCTCCCTCCCAAGGCCTCTCCGATACAAAGCAGTTAAAGTTCAAGGCCGCAACTAGTCGCCAGTGGGATTTCAGCCCAGCTCCCTAGCCTGGGGGGGCAAGAAGAGGTTAAGACTGGGCTGTGCGCAAACAGTCCTTGATCATTAGCAAAATGATAGAGAGGCTGATATACTGCACGGCTGGCTGCCCCCGGAAGTCAGCCTTCCTTCCCCTCAGAGTGAGAGAGGATCTCATTCACCTCCAACACCACCACTGACAGAGGAAGGGAAGGCCTTTGCCAGGACTGATCACCACAGAACATCTGTCACAAAGTATACTTCACCTTCCTTCCCCCACCCCCCAATTCTGGGTAAGCTGTCCATTCAGAGAAGGCAGCACATTGCCAGGGTTTGGTTTTGTTTTAAACACTTGCTTATAGCTATTCGACTTGGTTTCCAATCTTAAGGTTCAAGTTCCTATAACTTTATGCATCTCACCCCCCCGCACAAATGTCTGAGGTCCCCAGAGAAAGGACTTATCAATAGCAGGGTCACCAATCTCAGTCCACTCAGGAGTCACCTAGAAACCAGAGGCTGGGTATTTTACAGCGTGAAAAAGAAGGGGGAACCCCATCTTCCTGTATGGGTAAGATTCATTCATTGGAAGAGCAATCAGGGTTATTCAAAATTGGACCATCGTAAGTGACACAGGTACTGGAAATACGAAATGCTTTAGGTAAGCTCCTAAAACACCCTGGCTCTGTATGTGAAGTATTAAAACAATCGCATTTCAGAAGAAACCTCACCTCTCTCTTTTTCTCTCTCACGCACATACACCTCCCTGCGTTAAGTCAGTGATTCTGTTGGCACGGTCCTTGGTCTAGCAGCACTGGCATCATCTGGAACTAGTCGGAGATACAAATTATTGGGCCCCCTTTCCTCCACCCTAGACCTAGAGAATCAGAGACTCTGGCAGTGCAGCCCAGCACTTTGTTTTTTGTTTTTTAAGACTTTATTTGACAGAGAGAGAACCCAAGTAGGCAGAGAGGCAGGCAGAGAAAGAGAGGAGGAAGCAGGCTCCCTGCTGAGCAGAGAGCCCGATGCGGGGGCTCGATCCCAGGACCCTGAGATCATGACCTGAGCCGAAGGCAGGGGCTTAACCCACTGAGCCACCCAGGCGCCCCAGCACTTTCTTTTAACAAGCCCTCTGATGCTCACAATTGAGAACCCTTGCTCTAGGATTAAGGAAGATGCAGCACCTGGGAGTCTCAAGAGCCAGATTAAACCCTTATTAGCCCAGTGAGAGGAAATTCCACCCATTCTTGTCTTTGGTGACTATTGGCTCTTAATCTCAGACTGATGAGGGTTAAGTCCTTAGTTCAAGGTCACTGTTGGAGGCCAAGTCAAAGCTCCAGCCCAGGGTCTGCTGACTCATCAACCTTAATTGTCTTCATAGGGGTCTAGCTGATATGCCAATTTTGAGGCCCAGGACTCTGAACATTGATAAGGCAACCCTGGGGATCTCCTAATCTACACAAGGCTTCTTTCCTCAGATAAATATGAGGGCTCATCCTCAACCCTTAAATCAAAAGAGATGGATTTTAGGGGGGGGGGGGAGGATAAACAGCTATTTCCAAAGACCTGAGCAACTAAGCGTCTCGGTGAGGAGTAGGTAGAGGGGAGAAGGCTTAGGTGTCTTATAATTAAAAGTATTCATTAATTCAGAAAAAACTGAGTAAAGAGCACAGGCACAGTAAGATCTGAATGGTGCTTTCAAGTTTTCTTAGAACTTTCATTTCTATTATCTCACCCAAGTCTCACAACAATCCTGCAAAGAAAGGAGAGAAGGCCCCTAGCGTCCCCATTTGATAGAAGAGGAAACTGAAGGTCAGAGTGGCTACTTGTCTATCAGCACAGTCATCAGCTGTTGAGCCAAAACTTGACCTCAGGTGGGACTCTAGAACCTGTATACCCACGCCACGTGAGTCCCACAGCTGGAAATCCACCCCAAAGCAGATTAACCCCGGGGGGAAAAAGCAAAAAGAAAAACATGCAGCAGAAACGATGAGCCCCTAAAGCACAGCACCCGAGCAGTGTGTGGGTGCCCCTTTAAGAACCTAACACACAAACCCAACAAGCCAAGGTGTTCAGCCAAAAAAGAAAAAAAGGAGGGAGAGGGGGAGGGGGGAGAGAGAGAGAGAGGTATATTTCTAGCCCGCATAATCATTTCTGGACCAATTCCCACTAGCAGCCTCTGAGGCGAAAAGCGTCTCACTGCCTGGCTGAAGCTCCTCCACCACCACTACCCCCTCAACCCCCCCTCCCCCGGGGGTTATGATAGCACAGCTCTGACTCGTGTGCGGGCAGAACCCCAAAACTCAAAACAAGAAGTGAAAAAAGTGGAGCTAGAAGAAACCGGCAGCATCTTCCACACCCAGGCAACCTGCACAATGCCAGTTCCAGGGTCTTGGGGTGGCCTGCAACGCGATGTTAGGAGCCTGTGGAATGAGGCGGACATTCTGGTGGACCCACTGGCCCTGTTCTTTCCCACCCAGTCCCTGAGGAAGAATAATTAAAGGGAGGATTCGTTATGAAGTCCTGGGGCCAGAGCCCAAGGCAGATAAATCCAGGCATCCTCTCCTAAGGATCAGAATGTCAACTCAAACCCTCCATCTGGTCCTTCCCTTTAAGTCCTGTCCTCTGCGAAGATGAGCAGGGTGGGGTTGGCGGGGTGCCGTAAACCTGAGGAAAGGCTGGAGGAAAAACTGTACCATCCGCCTACCCCAGCCATGCTGTCCCATGTGTGTGGGGCTCAATTCCGTCCCGCGCTACCCGCGCTAACCCGGAACCGGGCGCCCCTGACCCCGTCGGAGGTTGGGGAGGAGGCAGCGCCCAGCTACACGATCTGGAGGTGGGGAGCAGTGCCGCCCGGACAGGTTATCTCACTTTTGGCAGGAATGACTTTCCTAGAATACCCCACGGAAGAGAGATCTGGTGAATCGCAGATTTCAGCCAGGGGTGAAGGAACTCAGGCCAGGGGCGCAGCGACCCACTCGATTCCTCCACACCAGGGTCTCGGGGCGGCACCCTCGGGACACATCCTACCGCGGGGACAGTCCGGAAAGAAGGGCTCCATCCTCAACTTTCTCGGAGGAAACTGCTCCGCTCCGCGCCTTGCCTAATCCTCCCCGCACACTGGGTCCTAGGTCTGGGGAGAACCAGGGACCGAGTCCCTCACTGCGCGCACAAAGCAGCTGCGCCTGGGCGCGCAGCCCCCTCTCCCGCCGCCCGCCAAGTTGAACGCATCTCTCTGGGCGCCTCCCTACTCCCAGGGCCCCGCAGTGGGATCCCTGCCGCGGCTGCCCGCATCGGACCGAGCTCGGGGTACCCACCGCCGCGGCTACTGCAGACGCATCCCCCCCACCTCCAACCCCCGCCTGGCCTCTGCCTCTCCCGCCCGGTGCCCCACGCCCCGGCCCTACCGTGCAGCCCGGCTGGTGCCGGGGCAGTGCCAGTGTGCGGCACGCGTCCCAGCCGGCGAGGCTCCTCCCCGGGGGCTGCCCTGCACGGGGCTCCGGGCTCCGGGCTCCCGACAAGGCTCGGCCGGCCCGGGCGCTGGCTCGCCGCCGCTCGCGGCTCCCGCGCCGGCTCCCGCTGCCGCGCGCCAAGAGGGAGGGGTTGAGGGGGGGAAACTCCCGGCAACTCCAACTCCGGGCGCTGGAGCTCCAGCTGCAGCCGCGCGCCCGCCCGCCGCCGAGTGCGAGCGCCTGCGAAGCAAACCTGCCCCCGCGGCTGCCTCTGAGCATGCCCAGTGCCGCCGTGGGCGAGCCCGAGCGCCCTGGCCCGGGGCAGAGAGCTGCGGCAGGGGGCCGGGGACCCTCTCCGGGCTCGGGGCTGCAGACGTGGGGCTAGGGGAGGGAGGGACGAGCCAGTGCGGCGTAGGGGGCCCTGGAGCAAAGGGCCAAGGGGGGATTAAAAAACGGTGTGCGGAAGGCAACGCCAAGTTTCACGGGTTGTGAGAAGTTTGTGGGCTGGAAAGGTAAGCTGCTTCTGTGAGTCTCTCTGCAAGACTCTGAAAGCACGACAAGGAAGTATTTATTCTAACAGTAGGGTGGGCCCAGCGCATAGGTTTTATCCAGTGCACTCAATCCTGGGGTCGCTAACCCAAAGGGCTAACGACGGGGCCTGGCAGGTAATGCAAATAAGTGAGCCCGCTAGGACGCCAAGCAGTGGAGAGGCCTTTAAAAGCACACTCTGTTACCAACTCCCAGCGCGGTGATGGAAGAATTCAGGCCCACCTTTGCTAAATTTTCTGATTCTTCAAGAAATGGCAGAGTTCGATTTTTTTTCTCATGGAAAACATCCCGATTTTTACATCTTGATAACAAGTGCAGTTTTTTGTTTGTTTTAAACACTGGACCAAACAAAATATATCTAGGTCCCTTCCCTGTTTGGCCCCACAGAAAGCTAATGTGATTACTGCCTTTTTTTTCTTAATTTTTTTAAGCAAAGAGGTGCCCAGTGCCGACTGTGGTTTAGAAGGCATTGGAAGGGATCCAAGATAATTCAGATGGCTATCAAAGTCCTACCAGTTACTAAGGGAAATGGATTTTCAAAACAGAAGAGGGCTACAGATAAATGCTGGGGCATTCAAGAATAGAAGTTACTGGTGGGGAAAGGGGTAATGAGAACTAACTTTTGGGAAACATCATTAATAAAAGTACCCAAGGGAGAAGTCACTGCAAGATTAGTTAACAGTGCACAGCAGAGGCATTTTGGAGGCTGAAGAAAAAGGAAAACCCAGTAATGCTGACCCTGTCTTTCTTTGAAATTTTGATATTTTTCATTATGCATTGTTTGCATTAATTTTTAAAATATTGCATCAAAATATTTGTATTGGTTTCTGCGTTCCTTGACATACCCTTGAGTTTTGTGGCATACCTCACCCTAGCCTGTGCCCTGCTGGGGTGCTACGTGGTGGTACACTGGTCTGCTTAGAGTGTAAGGGGCAAGAAATAGCATACTGAAATGCGAAAGGGGGTTGGAGCAATGGGGCAGAGCATTTGCCAGTTTGTGGAGCCTGAACTTCAGCCAGTTGTTAGCAAAGATACTGGGGGAAGACAATGATGTAATCCAGACCCAACTCTAGGAAGATGGGCTGCTACAGATCCAGGAAGGTGTTTTGGAGGGGAAGAATAGGAGAAATGGGGTAGCTGGGGCACATTCATCGCTGTGGTCTTATGAAAATCCGACCCATTTCCCTAATAAAGTCACATATAGTTTGCTTATAATTGGAGAGGCATTGGTGGGGCTAGCTGAGTGCCTGAGGGTAGGACTCCCAGGTCCTGGTTTAAACCTCAGCCATTTCCTACCAGGTTTCCATGGGCAAGAGTTTCCAGTTCTAAGCTGCCTTTTCCTTGTGTGTTAAATTTTTGGGCGATTCTTCTAACGTTTTTGTGAGGATTCAGAGAAATAAAGTATGCCTAAGGGCTTTGAAAACTGATAGTTTAAGCAAATACAAGGCATTGTTCTTACCTACATATCTATATGAAATAGAATTTAAACGATTAAGTTCTGCGGCTTTACAAAATTTGTCTTAAGCAGGAAGCTTCTTTGATTTAACAAGCTTTTTTAGTGTATGTGGGATTCTGTTGACAAATATTTGGAATCAGCTTTTGGGTAATTCGACAATTTTGTGAATTAAAGTATCTCTGTATTCATCTCTACAGCAAGTCACTCAAAATGATCCCCACCCTTTGTATGGCTACCCTCTCTCTCACCTGCAGGTCATCAATGCAGTCTTTGCCTTAATGAGACACCTGGGACTTACCTCTCTGCCCTGGATCACTGTCACAGCAGGTGAGTTCCTTGGTTGCTGCATTCATGGAGAACAAACCACCACTGGTCTATGGGAAAGCATTTTAAGCATGAAGAAATCTCAAAGAAAAAAAAATGCTTGGGTGTTTACACAGGAAGCCTTCCAGAAGTTATGGAAAGGCAGAAATACCTAGCCCTGGACCTATGACATAACAGGTGGTTACAAATATTTGCAGAATATGTAGCAATTTATATCATCCGAATCTTCTGTTCTACCACCCACAGATCCTAAGAATTATTTCTAAAAAGTCACAGTAATGATAAAATCATAAAGAAGAACAAAAACAGGACATAAACATTTCTAAAGGATATAAACAGGATAAAAACATGTTCTTTTCTGAGTAAAATGCTTTGTCTACTTATATTTTAAATTGTTTTTTAAGTAATTTTTATTATTGGTAGTAAATAATACATAATATTACAAAGAAACTCAGTCCAAAAGTCTCAGTAAAGAGAAAGTTTCCCTTTCCAAGAAGCATTGTTACCAGTTTTTTTTTTTTTTTGCATCTGGTTACAAAAATATCCCACTCCCATGAGAGCAAGAATCGTTTTTTTCCCTCTTGATGTCTAATCAAGAAACCATAAAACTGAAAAATGGCAAATTACAGACTTTTAAATTACAGTTATGTTCTGCAATAGAAAAGGGAAACATGAAAGCAGTTTTCTCTTGTGGCACAAGTATACTCATGGTCATAGGGACAACAGGTCACATGGCAAAACCCTGGTTCTGACCATTAGGTCGCGTGAGAAAAAAACTGAGTTCCTCTAGAGTTCTCCTGAAACCTATACTGCCTCGTGTCAACATCAACTTAAAACACCTACAGATTTAGATGCTCTAGGTTGCTCAGGACTATGGAAGGAAAGGATGTCTAAATAACAAATGGAATTAACTGATATGGACAAAGACATCTTGATCTAGGAAATTATGCATTGTAACTTTTTTTTTTTTTTAGATTTTTTTTTTATTTGACACACAGAGATCACAAGGAGGCAGAGAGGCAGGCAGAGAGAGAGAGCGGGAAGCAGGCTCCCTGCTGAGCAGAGAGCCCGATTCGGGACTCGATCCCAGGACCCTGAGATCATGACCTGAGCTGAAGGCAGCGGCTTAACCCACTGAGCCACCCAGGCGCCCCTGCATTGTAACTTTTTAACAGCATCACTTTTAGCATCATAATCAATGTCTTCAAGACTAGTAAGGTCTGTATTTTTTTTTCTAAATCCTACTACACAATGTAGCTAACATCTTTTTAAATTCTTTGTTCTGCTAATGTGTTTTCATATAAGAAATTCAAGAAGTCTCAACTTAACTTTTAGGTTGATCCATAGGAAACTGCCATTTTTCTTGGCCATAGTCCCTGGAATATTGGCAGTATTAGTTTGTGATTCCCAATGGTTCCCCTGGCAATAACAGAATCACCCGTAGGCTAGAGATAAGTCTGTGGCTGTTGCATGTATGTGTCAATTGGGAATGAAACCTGTCACTTCTAGTGACATGATATGGTGGGGTCTGGGAGATCCACAGCACTGAAATGGGCTTTGAGTGCTTATGCTAGGGACTCTATTCTGTTTTGCACACAGTTAGTATTGGTGTAGGGTTTTACTTTTCCAGGTTTCTGGCTGGTTTATAAATGGAGTCCACCTTTTTTGACTGAGTTGCCATGGTATACATTCTGGCCCTAATTTACTAATTAATACATGTTCGCCACGTGTTTCCAATCAGATTGTTAGTTCCTTGCGAGCAGAGAATGGGTCTTAAAAATCTTCAATTTCATTCATCCAATGCTTGCTCAGAAGCAGGACCCCATCAACAAATGAAAATTACCAGCTGTCACCATTCAGGTGCGTCATCAGGGACAGGAGACTAATAACTGACCTCTTAAAAAAAAGGAATCTATTCTGAACACATGCATAACTATAAAATTGGATCTGTGATAACTTGCACAATCAAAGGTATGGGCTATTAAAAGTATATAATAGAAGTAGTTGGGAGAGGAACAGGAACCAGAGGCTGGCTTGAGTCTGAAAAAAGCTGGATCCAGACAGTGGCTCCAGAACAGCTCTAATTGGAAGATGGAGGAACCGGTGGACAGTGGGCAGTCGCTGCCTTGTTCATATCAACAGTCCCAAGTATGTCAGCCTGTGCAACTCCCTGGCCAAAGTCTCCAAATAGGCCAGTACGGTCCATTCTTTGATTGATGGATATGCACTGCATAAGAAAGTGAGAATGGGTAAGCCCAAAGGAGCCTCTGTGGATGAGATGACCACCTGCCACGCTGATGTCTAGCTGTAGCATCTCCAGTTCATCCAGACTCCATAGAATATGGGGTAAGTTATGACTGCCCAGACACAGAAAGGATATTTGACGATGCAGCAGCTATAGGAGGTGCTCAGTGATGAGTGCCCAATGCCTGGTTGATGAAATGTGCAAAGTAGCAATTAGTTGATCCAAAGTGTGATATCATACAAGGAATATCTTCACCGGGAGTAGATTCCAGCTCAAGAAACCACTTTCCTTGCTCATCCAGAAGAAGCAGCTCCTCATCCGTTAAAGTTTTTATCATGAGATTGTAGCAATTCAGTCACATCTTCAGGTTCCACTTCGAATTCTAGTTTTCTTGCTATTTTCCCAAACCTTCAATTTGTAAAAACTGCATTACCTGTGGAGCACAATAAAGTGCAATAAAAAAGAAAAAGAAATAGTGGTGAAAAGGAAAGGAAGACTTTGTTGAAGAAATAATGTCCAAACTGAGGTCTGCAGGAGAAATCTGAAGTAATTAATTAGCCCAAAAAAAGGGAAAAGAATATCAGGCAGAACTTTAAAAACTGCACGTGCAAAGGCACGGTGGTAGAAGTGATCTTAGAGGTCTTTAACCAATCACTAACCCCATGGACTTTTGATATAACTCAACATTTAGAAAGAATAGCTTCCATGAGGAAGCAAACTGCCCTCAGCGAGAAATGTAAAACAATCTAGTGTTTAGCAGCATGCCATGGTAGAAAGGGCAAGGTTTTGATTTTAGACAGATTTGGGTTTGAACCTCTGTTTCATCACCTTCTTGCTATATAACCTCGGGCCAAGTGTACAGCTTCTCTAGGTACCAGATTTCTTGTCTCATATTACCATCTATGGTATTCATTGAAAGATTGAAAGGGCACATGTGTAATGTACATAGCACAGTACCTGACCCACAGCGAGTGCTGCCGGAAGACTGCTTTCATCTCCTGATCACCCATTTGGTAACTGCCAGAAAAATGGGAGAGGGAAACCCAGAATGTGTTTTGAGTTTCCAGTCTGAGCTGTTTCTTAGAAGCAGGGTGTCTGCTACAAGGAATCATATTTTATCTCCCCAGATCCAGTATAGCATTCCTGTCTTCACCCCCCCAAAAAAAGAATTTAATATACATAGAAAATGCTTTAAAATTGTTTTACCTTCTCCTGTCCAGATATCCTAGTGTTTCCACCTATTACTATATTTCCAAAGAAAAGGTGGTGAGGGAGGGATAGATTAATACTTTAAAGATTTTAGCATTTGTATTTATGAAGTTAGGACTTGAGATTTACTAAGCCATTACACAGATACATTTAAACAGAGACTAGTTCTGAATTTCTATCACAAATAGCCAAATATGACTCTTCTCTTTTCTCTTGACTTGCATGAATTAAAAGTCCTGAAGAGTAGTCTTCAGCAGAAAAAAAAATACACATATATATGTACACACACACACAGAGAGATTGTTTTTATCTCACTCTGCTGCAACAGGGACTCCCCCTTAACTCAAACTTGGTTTGTTGCATTAAGTCCAGAGTTTGTCAGACTGAACCATCCTCCTTCCTTTATTTCAGCAATGTTTTTGAAAGACCTGTTTTTGGTTTAAAGTGACTGTCTCCACCAAGATCCAGAAAAGCGGCTAGGCTCGGAGCTAACAGAGAGTCCTTTATTCTGCCAGAACACAAGCAAGTCAGTGACCACACAGAGTTGCTATCTCTTGCTCAGCTTCTGTGCTGCTAGCTTAGAGGAGAGAATGATGCACTCCATCCCTCTCTCTGATGGAAGGGGCTCCTCTGTGACTCATGCTCCTCCTCCTGTTCTGTATGTTCTGGTCCCCTAGCCCTCCCAAGACAGTCACATGGAAAGAAGCTCCTTATGCTCTGTCCCCAGAG